>PVJH01006833.1:79108-97522 GCA_004026705.1 Nesogale talazaci
GATTAAATACATTAAAAGCAGTTGTGCAGTCATCACTACAATCAGTTTTGGAATATTTTCTTTATCCTTGTACCCATTATTATTAGCTCCTCATTGCACCCCAACTTTTCCCCCTCTTACAACCATAAGGAAATATTAATTTAGGTACTGTCTCTTATACCTTTATCAATCCTGGATTTCATGTAAAGAAAACATGTAATACAACCCAACAATGACAACAAAATAAAACTCAGAAAAAATTCAAAAGAAAACAGAAGGTAATAGAAACCAGAACAAATTTAAAATGAGTCAAAAGGGAAAACATGATATCTGCAATAATGCAGTTTCCAATGCACACTGTCTGAGGGCAAGACCATTCACATCCCTCGTCAATGCATGTTAATCCATGTGGGGACTCACAAATGGATTTTGGGCTTTCACTGGTATCCATTGCTTTCTGCAAGCCAAGTGTTCAGAATTTAAGTTCTAATATAAACCACCTCTTGACCATGTGTTTTATTATTAATAATCCATTGACCACATGGGTTGGTGTACTTCTGTGCAGACTTAAGAGTTGGACACTATAGAATTCAGTAACATTCATTCACTAAGGCAAAACTCAGTCTGCAGGACAAAGAAATGTCACAAAAGCAAAGAGACTATGAAAATAACAGGTATATGGTAATCTGAAGCTGCCAGTTACTGAGTAACCTTAAAAGCAAGAGATTTAAACCAAGTCCAATGAGTTCCAGTGACTTCCAAATTACCTTATGATGGCATTCATCTGCTTCTCATACTACAGCATTTCAGCCTTAAGTCCAAATAAGCATTTCTCTCCCTTTAATCTACAAGAGTTATGGGTAAACTAAAGTCCAGTTCACTTAAATGGGGTTTCCAAGCTGGATTCTTCCAATTTGGCGCATGAAGAATGCTATACATCTTTAAAACAAAAGAAAACAAAAAACAACCCAAAACTGAAATCCAGGTAGCTTGGGTAGAAATTTGGTAAAAAAAATTCATGCTTAGGATCATACTGTATATATTCGAGTATAAGCTGACCCAAATATCAGTCAAGACACCTAATTTGACCACAAACACTGTATAAAAAAAATGTGCTGGAAAACTCGGCTTATACACGAGTATATACAGTAATACTAATAAGAGTCTCCCTTTGGGGGTCTCTATAAGTGATATTATTAAGTAGTTTCCCCAAGGGCAGACTGCCCCTCCTTGGCTTATCCACCAAGAGAAATGAAATCTCAGCCACAGACATACCCCTTTCTCTACTGAACTCCCCTGTAGCAGTGTCTATTAATTCGGAGTGACTGGCACAATGCTAATGCTGCATGACAGGATCCTTTCCCACTCCTTCTAAATGAAAAACTGACGGCAGCTGAAGTAAAACCTCCTCTGAAGGAGGAGTTTTTAAGATGTACAACTAAGGGTGTGATAATTAGATCATTAGACAGACACCACTATATTGGTTGGGAGACTGGATTAAAAGATTATCTGACTTGAGAACGGATACCTGTCTCTGTATGTAGTGATGTTATACAATATTTATCCTGTTATGATTGACTGACTTGTTTCAACAACAACTTTCAGCATGTTGTTCTCCAGGTCCCTTCATGTCGTGAAGTGTTTTGTGGTTTCATCCATGCTTTTTGGCAATAGATAATATTCCACTGTGTGCATGCACCAAAGCTTCTTTAGCGATTCTTCTGATAGGCTCTCGGGCTGTTTCCAACTTCTTGATATCATGAACAGTGCTGCCATTAACATGGGAGTGCATGTTCCTGAACAGTTATACATGTTTACAGACCCACTAGAAAGAAATATGAGAGTTCTAATCTCTCTACACCTTCTCAAATATATTTTGTTTTCTATTTTTTTGAATGGGTCGTTATTTTTGCTACAAGGTGATATCTCATTGTTGTTTTGATTTGCATTTCCTGAATGGCAAAGTGATTCTGTGAGCATATGTCATGTGCTTGTTAGCTAGTTGAGTATCATTTTTGGTGAACTGTCTTATGCCTTTGGTGCACTTTTAAAATTAGATTATTTGATTTTTTTTAAATTGCGGTATTTCTGATTTCTACAGATCTTAGAAACTAGTCTCTTGTTCACTGTTATTGCTGAAGATTTACCCTAGTGTGTGGCTTCTGTTCTACTCTTCGGATGGAGTTTTTGATGCATATAGTGTCTTATTTTTAGTAATTCCCAGTGATTTTTGCTTTTGTGATTTCTTATTTTGTTTCTTATTGTGTGTGCTTTTGTTATATTTGACAGTATGCCTGTGCCCTGAAATAGAGCCCTGAAGTTTGTCCCTGTTTTATCATCTATGATCTTTTTCTTTTTTTTTTTTTTCATTTTTTAGGCATCATTGCCCTCTGGTGGTGGGAGTAGGAGGCTCAGCCTTTGCTCCTGTGAGCTGGAATTGAACCTCCATCCCAGTGGGCCACAGTCCTGCACACAACCACTACGCCACCAGGGCTCAGCCTCATCTATGATCTTTATAACTTTGGAATTTACATTTAGGTCTTTGATTCATCTTTTTTTTTTTTTTTGGCGGTTTTAAAACCTTTAGTGGATAATAAGCCACTAGTTTTCATCCACATTGACTACGTTTTGAAAGTGATGACAGGCATGTAGGTAACCAATGTATAGAACTTGTTTGGGGAATCTTCATCCTCGTTATGTTTCCTGGACAACCACACATGGATATGGTATGGGACATTCCTGTCTTTTGGATCAGACAGCTTTGTTGCGCCTAGTGTCCATACATCTGGTGTCCTTATCTCCTTCTTGGCAAACTTCCGAATCTCCTTGAGCACCCTAGGGACAGGCTTCTTGAAGCCCATGCCATGAATGTGCTTGTGAATGTTTACGGTGTACTCTCTGGTCACGACCTCTTGATAGCCGAATGGCCCATCTTCTCACCACTCTTCTTTGCAGGCGCCATAGTGCTGGGACCAGGCTGGAAAAGCGGTCTTTGATCCATCTTGAGGGTTTTTTGTTTTTTGTTTTTTCAGTTAGTGAGGTCTGGGCCCTATTTCATTCTTCTGCGGATGAAGATCCAATATTGCCAGCAAAATTTGTTGAAGATACCATTTCTTTAACAGTTAATGTTTTTTGGCCCTTTGTTGAAGATCACTTACCTTTATGTGGACGTATTTATTCTTGGGGTTTCTAGTCTGTCCCATTGGTCTACTTGCCTATATCAGTGCCAGGCTATTTTGACTATTGAGGCTATATAGTAGGTTTTGAGGTTGTATTATGATACCTTCTACTTTGTTATTTTTAAGGAGTTATTTTGCTTATCTTGGATTTCTGCCTTCTCCATATGAAATTAGTAACTAATTAGCTTTTCTATTTCTTTAAAGAATGAAGTTGGAATTTGGATCAGAATTGCATAGCATTTATAGGTTGCCTTGGGTATTATTGACATTTTCTCAATATTAAGTCTTTTTAATCTATGAACATAAGGAGCCCAGGTGACATAGTCATTCATGGGGCTGCTAACCACAAAGCCAGCCCTTCAAAGTCACCAGGTACACCAGAGGACAGAGATGAAGCTTTCTACTCCTGTGAAGAGCTACAGTCTCAGAAAGCCACAGGAGCAGTTTTACCCTGCCCTGTAGGGTCACTGTGAGTTGACATCAACTCTATGGCAGTGAGTTTCTTCCTTTTTTCCCCCATTTTATTGGGGGCTCTTACAGTTCTTATAACAATCCATGCATCAATTGCATCAAGCACATACATATGTTGCTAGTATATCATTTTCTAAACATTTTCTTTCTGTTTGAGCCCTTAGTATTAGGTCCTCTTTTTTCCTCCCACCTTTGTGAACCCTTGATAAAGTATTGTTATTTTCATATCTGACACTGACTGCTGTCTCCCTTCACCCACATTCCTGTTGATCTTCCCTTTTGTGAGTGTGTGTGTGTGTGTGGGGGGGGTTGGGGGGGTTGTTACACTTTGATCATTGTGATCGATTTTTCCTCTTTTCCTCTTCCTCCCCCCACCTTCTCCCTACTCTCTTGGTATCACTACTCCCATTGGATTCCCTGTGTCTAGAACTCTTGTCTATCTGTACCAGTAAACATGCTCTGGTTTAGCTGGATTTGTAAGGTAGCGCTAGGGTCATGATATTGTGGGTGATGAAGTTTCAAGGAATCAGAAGAATGTTGTATATTTCGTCAGTGTTCTAAAAGCCCTTCCTTTTGACCCTTTTGTGAGAGGAAGTCTAATTGTCTACAGATGGGTTTTGGGTCTCCCACCTCCCCCATTCTCAACAACATGGTTATTTGTTTTGGGTCTTCTGATACCTGTTAACTGATCTCACTGACGCCTCATGATTACACAGGCTGGGGTGCTTCTTTAATGTGGGCTTTTTGCTTCCCTGCTAGATGGCCACTTGTTTAACTTCAAGCATTTAAGGCCCCAGATGCTGTATCTATTAATAGCCCGGCACCAGCAGCTTTCTTCACTAAATTTGCTTATTCACCTATTTTGTTTTCAGGGATTGTGTTGGAAGGGTGAGCATCACAGAATGGTAGCTTAATAGAACAAAGTGTTCTTGCATTGAGCGATGGCTTCAATAGAGGCCCAATGTCTATCCATTTCTTCAATATAAATATATATTTATATGTGCCATATAAATATATGTACTGTATATACTCAAGTATAAGCTGACCCAAATATCAGCCAAAGCACCTAATTTTACTACAGAAATTGCATTTAAAATGTACTGAAAAACTTGGCTTATACACGAGTATATACGGTACATGGACCAATGGGCCAGTACCACTATTATTATGAATTCACATTTACATATGTATAGAACTTTTATTTCTTCCTCAATCCATGGTTTTGCTTTCTAGGTCATTCCTCTGTTTCCTTTTACCTTCCACCTGCTCCACTGTCACACTTACCTTCATTTGTCTGCCAGTAATTTCTCTCCTGTAGGATACTGTTCCTCAACACCATCAGGGTTCTTTCACAACCCCACACCCCACAGTGAGACATGAACATGAGATAGTCTAACATTTGTGGTGGTCTCTTTTGATTTTTTGCCTTTATGGTCTTTGTACAGGCCTTTCCCACCCTCTGATTAGGTTATTAGGTATTTTATCTCTTCTCTAGCTACTGTAAATGACATTGTTTTCTTGATGTCTTTTTCAGAGCATTCTTTGTTAGTTTAATAGGAATCTGATTGATTTGTGTTCCTTAATCTTATATCCTGCTATGTTTGATCTTATGATTGTTTTATGATTGTTTTCTTTGGGATTTCCTACATAAAAATTCATAGCATTTGCAAATATTCAGACTTTCTCTTGTTCCTTGTTCAATTGTATTCCTTTGATTTCTTTTTGTTGTCTAACGGTTCTAAGACTTCCAGCATATTTTTAAATAAGAGTGGTAATGGGGCTACTTTTTTTCTTGTTCCCATTTGCAGAGGAAATGCTGGTAAGGTGTTGGCCATTGGCTTTTCAAATATGACTTTTAGTGTGTTGAAAATTTTCCCATTTATCTTTATTTTGTTGATCTATTTGGTATTTGTAAAATGTTGGATATTGTAAAATGTCTTTTCTATATCGATTCATATGATCCTGTGGTTCTTATATTTTTGTTGTTGTTGATATGGTGGGTTACAGTGATTGTTTTTCTAATGATGGATTATCTTTGTGTAACTTGTATAAATCTTACTTGATCATACTTTTTTATGTTTTTGCTTTAAATGTATATATCTCCATATATACACACATATATGGATATATATATCCTAGTACCGTTAGTTGGTTTGTACTTTAGCAGGACTGTGTTTGTTTCCTAAAATGAGCTTGGAAGATTGATGTCCTTTGTATGTTCTGAAATGTTCTGGGTAGAATTGGTGACAGCTTTTCTCTCAATTCTTGGTAGAATTCCCTGTGAAGTCATTTTTATTTCATTTGGTTCTTTTGTGATTTCGCCCTTTTTTTCTTTTTATTTAATCATTTTATTGGGTGCTCATACATCGCTTTTCATCATACATAGTTCAATACATAGTTACATACACTGTGCCAAGCACCCCCACTTGCCTGCCCTCGTCAACATTCTCCCAACATCTGCCTTTCCACTTGGGCCCTTGATATGAGCCCTCCTTACCCTTTCTTTTCTAATTCTAGGTATTTCCACCTTCTGTTTCTAGTCTGTTGGTAAGTTTGCCAATATTTTGAATCTGTTCAAAGAACCAACTTTTTGTCTTGTTGATTTTTTTCATTGTTTTTCAGTTTTTCAATTCATTTATTACATCTTTTTACAGTTTCTTCTGTTGGTTGAGGGTTTATTTTGTTGCTCTTGTTCTCGTTGTTGAAGATATTGTGCTAAGGGGTGAATTTTGGTTTGCTCCTCCTTTTACATGTGTGCATTGATTGTTATAAATGATAAATTGCCCTATGGTAACTGCTTTAACTGTGCCCCAGAGGTTTTACTATGTCCCAAAGTTTTGTTGTGTTTTTGTTCTTATGTGTTTCAAGGAATTTTTATATTTCATCTCTCATTTGATCTGTCACTATGTAATTTTTAAGTAGTGTCTTGTTCAATTTACATACAGTTGGTTTTTTAGCTCCTGTTTTTTTTTTTTTTTGAATAGTTTATCTCTAGTTTTATAGCATTATGGTCTGAGCAAAGAGGTTGTGGAAACTCAATGTTTCAAATTTTATTTATTTTTGCTTAGAGACAACACAGTCTACTTTAGAAAATGTTTTGTGTACACTGGAGAAGAATTGGAACTTGTTATTTGGGGGTGGAATGCTCTGTATATGTCTAAAAAGTTGAATTGATCGATTTTGTTGTTTAGTTCTTTGTCTTACTGGGTTTCTTTTCTGAAGTTCTGTTTTTGCTTGAGAGTGGTGTATTGAAATCTCCAATTATTATTGCCTACACTGTCTAATTCTGTCTTCTGTGAGAATTTGGTTGCTCTATTTTGAAGGTCTTTCTTTAGGAGAATATATGTTTAAAATGGTTATCTCTTCTTGTTCTATTGCTCCTGCAATCCTTTTGCAGGATCAGTTTTTGTCTCTCCTGATGTTCTTTGCCTTGAAGTCTATTTTATCAGAGATTGATATTGCCACTCTTGTACATTTTTGTTCCTATTAGCTTGTCATTTTTTTTTCATCCTTTGTCTATTTTCTAACCCAGTCTGCCACTCTTTGTCAGTGGCTTGATGCACTTAATCCATCAGCAATCAGTGTCATTATTGACACATGTGAGTTTGCTTGTCATTTTGCTCATTTTTGTTTTTGTGGTTTTTATTGGTTCTTTTGCTCCTCCTCTAATTCTGTTTGAGTAATTTTTCGGGCTGTTGACCTGTAAAGTTGCACTAAAGTTGGTCTGCTGCTATCATTTATTCACTGTGTAGGTGGTCCCATTAGTATTTTTGTAATACTGTTATTGTTTTCACAAATTCCTTTAGTTTCTCCTTGGAATGTTCTGGAATTACCCTTATTTCACGCTCATATTTAAGAGAGAGTTTCACTGGGTACAGGATTTTTGGTTGGCAGTTTTTCTCAGGATCATATGTGTTACTTCATCTTCTTGCCCACATGGTTTCTGCTGAGAAATCCAAATCTAGTCTTAGTGAATTTCCCTTGTAGGTGACTGTCCTTTTTCTCCCAGCTGCTCTCAGGATTCTGCCCTCTTCCCTGATGTTGGAGAGTTTGAGTAGGATATGGTGTAGTTTTCCTTTGGGGTTCTCATAGGTTTTTTTTTTTTTTTTTTTACGAGAACATGGTACATTTTAATCCTTTCTTTACAGGTTGTCTAGCCCACTTTGGATTAAGAAAACGGTCAAAGTTAGTGACTGCCACCAGCGGACGCCGGGCGGTGGCAGGGCGTCAGTTCTCCGCAGAGTCCGGCTTTGCGGGGGAGGGGCCTGAGTGCGCGGCTGGGTCTCCGCTCACACTCGCGGACTGAAATCCACAGGTCGCCTCCCCCGGATTTCTTTGTAAATTCTTCGGCGTTCCTACAGAATTTTTACGGTCCTTAGAGTGTTCTTGGGCTCGGTCGGCCCGGAGTGGGTGTTCGGCGTAGATCTTTGTTTCCAGGGCGGTCTCGGTGCTTGAAGGGTACTCTGCCGGAAAGGGGATTTCAATCCCGAAGGCCCCGTGTCACAGGGAGGGTTGTCAGGAACAATAAGCCCTTGCCAAGTCAATAAATCAGCGTCACCAACCTGCATGTGACGGAAGTCTTTCATTCCACGTTTGTGGATTTCTTCAAGCTCCTTCATCAACTTCCTGCTGGCCGCCATCTTGGGTCTGGTGCTGCGGCCCCCCCCCCCCCCCCCTAGCTTCTTGAATAGCTATTTTCTGCCCCTTTGAATGACTATTTTTCCTCCTTTACAGTCCTAGGGAAGTTTTCCTTCATGATTACTAGTAATATTTTTTCTGTAAATTCTTTCCCTTTGCTCCAGGATTTTAATGAGGTCATTTTATTTGATGATGTCCCACGTCATCCAAAGGCACTTTTCAGATTCTTTTGCTCTTTTGATTGTGTCTCTCCCCAACTAATCTAAAGAATTGGATTCAAGCTCATAACTTGTGTTTTAGTTTTCTTTAACTTTATTATTCTGCTTTTCCCCCATGTTTTTTAACTGTTATCTTGTTATTTATCTTCTGGAGTTCTAGTTGGCACAGGATTTCTAGTTTTAAAAATCTCTCCTCAATTCATTGAAAGCATCTTAACACCATTCTAATGAGGTCTATTTTTGGTAGTTCCATGGTTGCTTCTTTAGAGTAATTCTTTGGATGTGGTTGTTGTTTAGTTGTTTGTGTCTTGATTTTTTTTTTTTTGGTGGTGTATCCTGCAATTGCTGTTTCTGCAGCATTGTAGTGTAGCTGTTATTTCTGAATGTACTTCCAGGTCTTATGGGGATAGTTAGCTGTTGAATGGTGCAGGAGAGGATTAATAGGAAAAGAACCAGATAACAAAGACCACAACAAAAATGACAGAAAGGAAAAACAAGGAGAGAGAGAAGTACAGGGACTGGGTGGGGGCATTAAAGAAGGACCGCAAAGTTCACAAAGGTAATGGAAAAAAATGTATTTTAAGGATGGCAATAAAATTAATAGATATCATAAAAATAAGTTTCAGAGGAAAAGGAGGGAATGAACAAAAGAGATGGCGGGGAATGGAAAACGTCAATGGAAATAAATATTCATACTTAGATTTTTCAAAGATAATAAAAAGAAAAAAAATTTAGCTGCAGTCCAAGAATCTGGGGCTGTTGTAGGTTTGAGAAGGTTTGGAACACTTGGATAGGTATGGTATCAAAAAAGTTGTTGGTGCTAGGTCTGGGGCTTCTGAAGTGCCGGGGTCAGGCCATGGAGAAACTCCCTGGAGGATCTGCACAAGGGGGCAGTGGGAAGTTGGAGCGCCAGCATGAGCTGTGCTCAAGTCACCTCAGCTACCATAGCCGAAGCTACAGAGGCAGTCTAGGGAAGGACCTGGGAGCAGCGGTAAATGTTACCCCATGGGGTCCTTAGCGCTCATAAGTTGTGGGGGCAGAAAGGAGTGGCAACTGCTGCCATGACAACATTGTGTGTCTAGCTACTTGAAGGAGGGAGCAGCAGCAGTGGCAGGAGTGCTGACTACTGGTGGGAACCTCTTTGCTGAGTGGCTGGCATGGTATGCGATCCCTGATGGGTCCCCAAAGGAAACAGTGGCAAGAAGCAGAGGAGAAAGAGCAGAAGAGGTGCTCCATGACGGGTGCCAGTTAGGACCCATAGTTTGGATGAGTAGGCATAGGGCGAGTGTGCAGCATTGGCTCCACCTGCTGGTCAGCGGTGAAGAGGAGCCAGCAGCATTGGCAGCTCTTGGTGGGGAAGTTGCCCAACTCTCCATGTGAGTTCTTCCCCACCCCTACTGCAGAAATCTTGGTTAACTAAACTTGAAGTTGTTCTCTGATTTCAAAGGAGCCTGAGATGTCCTTCTCACTGAGTTTTTCTCTGTTGTTAAGAAGTTCCTTCTGTGCGTCTTAACTGGTGGCCATCTTTCCAGAAAAACCTCTCTTTTGTTTTTATATAAAAGACTTATGTTTAGCTGAGCCATTCTCCCAGCCAACATCAATGCCTTTTTCCTATTGTTATTATCATAAAATTCATAAAAATGCACAACTCATTGCTTTTGGTACAGTCACAAAGTTGTGCAATCATCACATGTTCTCATCAGCCCCAAAAGAAACCTCATACCCATTAGCACTTACTCACAGTCTTTTCCCCCTCTCTGAGTCTATTTTCTGTAGCTATATCTGATTTTTCTAGTCTGGATATTTCCTAAAAATATAAGATGTGGGCTGAGCCCTGGTGGCGGAAGTGCGGCCTGCGGGCTCGGTGGTTCAAATCCAGCAGTGGCTCTCAGGAGCAGCACTGGGTAGCGCCCACGACCACCAGAGGCAGTGATGCCCCCCCAAATATATATATATATGTGTATGTGTGTGTGTGTGTATATGATGTGGCATTTGTGGCTATTTTTTCTACTTAGCATAATTAAAAAATACTTTATTTATGTTATATTATAATTATATTTATTATAGAAAATAAAATACTTTTATTATGATTTAGTTGAAGGTTTATAAAGGTGATTCTAAATTATACATAAAAATGGACATTTTGTACACATACTCTTTCAATATATCCATTTCAATTTCTAATATATTTTCTAGGTTCATCTATGTTGTAGCATGTAATAGTGCTTTATTTATTTCTGTGGTTAAATACTCTATTATGTGGATATGGAAAATTTTGTTTATTCATTCATCAGTTGATGGATATTTGGAATGCTTTTCACTTTTTAGCTATTATACATGAATAATGCTGCTGTGAACGGGCTATATGTATTTTTGTTTGAACACTTGTATAAAAGAGGAGGTTTCAAAAATTTTGTGGACAAATGAACTTTTTGAAATGCCCTGTATTCCTAGGATTGAAATTACTTTATAATATGGTAACAATATGTTTGACCGTTTGAGGACTTGCCAGACTATTCTCCACAATGGTTGCACCATTTTATCTTTTCTCTGTAGGGTATGAGGGTATGAATTTTCCCACATCTTTGCCAGCTCTTGTTATTTTATTGTATATTTGACCATCTCTTTGGTGAGTGTGATGTGACATTGGTGAGTGTGATGTGACAGTGTCAGCATGGTTTTGAATTGCTTTTTCCCTAGTGACGAATGAGAATCTCTTGGCTCTTTCAAATTATGGGTACACTAAACTGCTGCCTTAAAAATTAGAGGTTTGAATCTACCCAGAAGTTCTTTAGAAGAAAGACCTACCACTGTGCTTATGAAAAAAAATTAGCAATTTAATGACCTATTCTGATACACATGGTGTTACCATGAGTGATGTCTGACTCTGCGGCAACATTTTGTTTTGTTTTGTTTGAGACAGGTGACGCTGAGAATCTTTAATAGGTCATGTGACCTTTGTACACCTTCTTTGGACAAATATATCCAAACCCTCTGATGACTTGGGGTCGTTTTCTGTTGAATTGTAAGAGTTCTTGTTTTAATTTGGTTACCTACATTTATCACTTATGAGAAGGTGTCAAAAAGTTCATGGGAAAATGGAATTAAAAGATAATGGGTTTCTTGAACATGAATTTTTAGAAGCCCTCAGTGAATAATTTATAGACATTTTTTCCCATACTCTAGAAATACCTTTTGCTTTTTTGATTCTGCTTTTTGAAGTAGGAGAGATTTTTTTAATACAGTCTAGTTTGTTTATTTATTCTTTTGGTGTTTGTGCTTTGGATGTCATATCTAAAAAATAATTGCCTCATTTAAGATCATGATTTACGCCTATCTTTTCACTATGAATTGAAATTGACTTGTGTCAGTGGGTTTTCTTTTAAAAGTTGTATTGTTTTGATTCTGGTATTTGGGTCTTTGATCCACTGTGAGCTAATTGTCCTTTATGATAGACAGATATCCAATTGGATAAGATGGCCAGTTTGATTTTTTGTATGTGGACATCCACTTGTCTGAGCACCATTTACTGAGTAAAAATATATATATATGTATTGTATATTTTAAGAAGTAATGTCTTTTTTTCTTAAAATTTTTTTAACTAACTTTATTCTGGGGGGGTCTTACAAATCTTAGAATAATCCATCATTCACTGGTGTTAAGCACCCTTGCACATATGTTGCCTTCAACATTTTCTTTTTACTTGGGGCCTTGGTATGAACTCCTCTTTCCCTCCCCCCCCCCACCTTGTGAATCCTTGACCAATTACCATATTTTTTTGGACCATAAGACACACTTGACCATAAGATGCACCCAGTTTTTAGAGCAGGAAAACAAGAAAAAATAATCTGAACCAAATAGTACCAGTACACTAAAATATTTATTAAAATAAAGCAAAATATGGTAGTAATTAACAGTATAAGCTCAACAGTGGTGTTAGGGACCATCATCACTTTCATTAACAAATGAGGGAGGTGTGCTCTGTGCTGATCATGTGACCTGACTGATATAGACATTGAGGCTCCAGGAGGCGGGATTTCTCCCAAACACACAGCAATCCACAGCATGCAAACAGCAGCCGACAATAAGTGGGCGCATGGGTCTTAAACAAATGTTCTGGGGTATCACACCTTTGGACCACAAGGCACACCCTCATTTTCCCCGAATTTTGGGGGGGAAAACGCGTGCCTTATGGTCTGACAAATACAGTATATATTATTATTGTTATTTCATGCCTTATACTGTCCTTTGTTTCCCTCCACCCACATTTCTGTTATTTGTTCCCTGAAGGGTAGAGTGGTCTATATATCCAACCTTGTGAGGGGTTACCCGCCCCCACCCTCCTCCTACCCTCATGACATTGCTACTCCCAGTACTGTTACCGAGGGTTTTATCTGACTTGAAATCCTTGTGTGGAAAGCTCTTATCTGTACCCTTGTGTCTGGTCTCGCCAGATTTGTAAAGTAGAGCTGGATGATGGCAGTGGCGGGGAGGAAGCATTCTGGAGCTAGAGGAGTGGCGTGTGTTTTGTCAGTTCTGTACAGCACCTTGTTGAACTGCCCCTTCCTTGTAACCTTTCTTTGGGGGCACGCCCAATTGTCCACAGATGGGCTTTGGGTCTCCACTCCAACCCTCTCTTTCATGTTGCTGTGATTGTTGTTTGGGATCCTTTGGCACACATCTCATGATCAGCCAGGTTGGTGTGAGTCTTCCATTTGAGCCTATTTGCTTCCTTGCTAGATGGCTGCTTGTTTAACTTCAAGCCTTTAAGACCCCAGACACGATACAGCAGAACCCCAGACCTCGATGCTAATCTGTTCTAGGACACTTGGATAATTCAATGTAGTTGAGTTTTGAATCAATTTTTTCCCATAAGAAATAACTGAAAATTGATCAATCTGTTCTCGATCACTGTTTTCACCCCAACCTTGCCTTTTTATACAAAACAGAAACTTGAAGTAATAAGTTCAGAGTTAAATATAATCTAGATAAGAAGTATCTGGATCTGTGGACACAGATGTGGAGAAAAGATAGGGAGATAGAGAGTCATTGGAAGGGGAATTCCCTTCCATAAAACAACTGGTAACTGCTTTTCAGGAATATCCTCCCCCCACTACCCCCCCAGTCTTTGCCTTTTTCACAAGAACCTGGCTGGCTTTCTCTAAAAAAGAATCTGTCTAATGTGGTCTGCTGTTGGCATTTCTTAACTGTTTTCTAAAAGAGTTTACCAAATTATCATCAACAATCTTGATAACCTGATTATCCAGTTCCTTATCATGATGATTCTTTTCAACAAACTCTAAGGACCCATGTTTTTTTTTTTTTTAATCTAAAAGCAGTTCAAAAAGCCACAAAACTAAGAAATTATAGCAAAACGCTTGGAACACAACTGCAAAAGGTTTAAGCAACCCACACTAACAATGCCAACACTGAGTGACTGAAACATGAACTGTTTTTGTTTACAAAAATCTCATGGGTAGGTTCAGATTCCCATGTTTTGTTCAAGTTTCGATGCAAATTTTTCTTGACATTTCACATTGAAATCCAATTATGTTGAGTACTGATGCGATACTAGTGTATCTTTTGATAGCAGGACACCATCCATTTTCTTCAGCGTATTTGCGTATGCACCCATTTTGTCTTCAGTGATCATGTCAGGTAGGTGAATGTCAGAGTGCCAGGCTATTAAAACACAGGGTTCTTGTGTCTGTTGTTGTTGTTGTTGTTGTTTTTGGGCATCACTGCCCTCTGGTGGTCGTGGGAGCCACTCAGCGCTGCTCCTGAGAGCCCCCACTGGATTTGAACCGCCAAGCCCGCTCCACACTCAGCCACTTACGCCACCGGGGCTCAGCCTGTTCCTGTGTTTAGTGAGGTTTTGAGTATAGGCCCAAAGTCTTGTCAGCTGTCTTGTACATTGGCTTCTATGTCTTTCATTATAAATGAATATATTTACATATATATATACATGTCTATTGCTATATCTTTATATAATAGTTTTTGCCGCCTACACTTCTTTCCTCCATTTCCTTTAACCTTCCTCTTGTCCCACTATCATGCTCACAGTCCATTCAGCTCTCCATAATTCTTCTTGGGTACATTTCACTTGATCAAACACTACCAGGCAATATATCTCCTCCTTGCCATCAATTTTAGAACTCTTGTTACCTCATCTTTGAGTTTGTTGGCTCCCAGCTTCCCCTTCCTGCCCCCTCCTTTACCATATCCTCCCCTCTCCACCTCAGTCCCATTGTTTTCTCTTTGGGATTGTTTGTTCTGTCTATCTTAAATAGATAGATATAGAGGAAAGAAAAAAAAATCGAACAAAATAAAACTGAAAATCTGATAGATAGTTCCAGGTTTGTCTGCTGACCCTTTTGAGTGTTTTCCAATTGGGTCTTATGAGGTGCCAAGCCGTGTCCCCTGAGTCAGAAGTCTATTTTTAGGATTCCTGAGGGACTCAGTTACTATGCTGGTCTTGCTGCCCTGTTGCCCTCCCTTCACGTTTCACCCTGATGTGCACGGGCAGACCAGGCCCACTTTGCACACAGTCTCCAGTGCTGTCCCCCCGTAGCACTGTGGGTCAGGGAAGGAAGGTCATGTCTCGCCATCGTGGGGCTGGCTCTGTGGGCCTTTCTGTGCATTAGGTGCTCCAAGCAGGGATGTCATCCCCAGAGCATGGTGGGTCATGATGGGTTTTCTCTCTTCCCTCCCTTGCTTAGTTTTAAGATGTAAAAGCATTTTATATTTTAAAGCTTTTGTCAAATTATTCTTTAGAAAACTTGGATTACACTGTCCTTAAAATCAACAGAATATGTGTGTCCAAGTTTTCCCCAAATCTTTCATAATAATATATATCATTACAAACAACAAAAACTAAAACAAAATAAGATTTGATCAATCTTATTAGTGAAAATAATATTTCATGGATTTGCAGCCATAGACTTTTAATTTTTTTTTTTGGGGGGGGCATCACTGCTCTCTGGTGGTGGGAGTAGGAGGCCCAGCCCCACTGCTGGAATTGAACCTCCATCCCAGTGGGCCGCAGTCCCACGCACAACTACTACGCCACTGGGGCACAGCCCGACTTTTAATTTTCAATTGCTTGTTTTTGTCATATATTTTTTAAAAAGATATTTTTGTCTTTTTCTTGCTAAGATTTAAGAACTATACTAAGCCTTGATCTATTCTGTTTATGTGTCCTTATACATATGAATTTGGATTTGGATTTTTTAAAAGTTTTATTCGAGAACTTTTGGCAGGATGTTTAGACCAAGCAGTTATTCTACACAGATCCTCTACAAAAAATACATAAAAATCCAAATGAAACAGATGCCGATGATAGTCCTAGACACCTGAGCTTCAGAGGGAAGCCTAGAGAAGTAGATTGAATTCTAACTAGAAGCAGCAGCTGAGCAAAGTAGTGCGAGAAGAGACAAATCCACGAATTATCTTGTGTGCAGCTTTCATTTTTTAAAGTAACATTTGAAACAGTGAACTGACAACCCAGATGCATGCTCAGTACTGAGTATGAAAAAGGAATTGCGCCCCATGGCCTAGCCGCATTTATACGTCTTACAGCCCACCCAACTCTAACCACTCCTGTGCCAGTTGATCATCAAAAGACAGCAGTCAAAATCACCTTTGCCTGGCCTCAATTGTGCCACATGAACTGAGTGGAGAACCTTGTACACTCCCACAATCTTTAACAGACCTGTGAGGAGATAGATGGTGAATGTCTACGAGCACCAATATATAACCATCAAATACAAAAACAGCGACAATTTCAGTTCCTATAAAGAAATAAGAGAAAGTGGCTCAAACCTGTGACCAAAATACAGAGCCAGAAGACCTTCTAAAAAATGGCATAGAAACTACTTGATAAGTAGTTAAAAATAATAATATTTAGGTCCTTTGAAATAAAGTTGGCAAATCTGAAAAAAAAAAAAGATGAAGTAAATTGCAGTGAAGAAAGATACATCCAAGCTATCAGAAAGCATAGCACATAGACTCTTTTTTTTGGGGGGTGGAGCATCACTGCCCTCTGATGGTCGCGGGAGCTACTCAGCGCTGCTCCTGAGAGCTGCTGCTGGATTTGAACCACCAAGCCCAAGTCCTGCACTCAACCACTTAAGCCACCGGGACTCAGCCCAGCATATAGACTCTTAAGGATTTATTAAGTATTAGGCATCAAAGAACTAAAAAAAATCACATCATTGTGAATGAGGAGAAGTACAGAGTGCAGACCCAAAGCACATCTGTAGGCAACTGAACATCCCCTTACAGAAGGGTCGCGGGCAGTCACGTGCCAGTCAGGGTGCAGTGTAGAACCACGGTGGCGTTAAGTGGTTGAGTGCGGGACTGTGGCCTGCGGGCTTGGCGATTCAAATCCAAGTGGTGGTTCTCAGGAGCGGCGCTGGGTAGCTCCCACAATCACCAGAGGGCAGTGATGCTACCCCCCCCCCCAAAAAAAAAACATAAAAACAAAACAAATTATCAAGCGTTCATGAAAGAGAGGGGTGCGGGGAGGAAGGGGAAAAATGAGCTGATACCAAGAGCTCAATCAGAAAGCAAGTGTTTTGAGCAAGTTCCAAAAATTGGACACGAAAAATAGAAATAAATTAAAAGAAAAGAAAGAAAAATAGAAATAATTTAAAGTTTTGGTAGCATGACAAGATATAAATTTAATATATAATTGATCCAGGATTCACGAGGATAGGGAGGGAGGGAGGGAGAGGAAAATGAGAGCTAACGAGATATCAAGTAGAAAGTGTTTTGGAAATGTTGACGGCAGCATATGTACAAATGTGCTCAACACAGTTAAATGATGGATTGTTTTGTAAGATTTGTAAGAGTTCCCCAATAAAATAATTAATAAAAATATACAAAAATAACCTTAATATACAAAATTCCATAGGATTCCTATCTATACATTGAGAGTTCTGAAGAGAATCAAGAAAATAATGCCATTTACAATAGCCATGCAAAAAAGTGAAATGCAGAGAAACACTTGTATAAAGAAATCTATACCACTACTACCCAATACCAAAGGAGACCTATATAAATAAAAGGCTATTTCATGTTTATGCATAGTAAGATTTAACATTTTGAAAATGTCAGTCCTACCCAAAGCAAAGTTTAAATATAAGACAATTTTGATTCAGATCCTAGCATCACTCTTTTTTTAAAATTAAAAATCATTTTATTGGGGGCTCATACATCGTTTTTCACAATACATAAATAAACATACTGTGCCAAGCACCTTCACCTTTCTGCTGCTGTTGTCATTCTCCAAGCATCCACCTTTTCCCTTGAGCCTTTGATAATGGCTTTTCCATCCTTTCCCCTCTTTCCCTTCTCCCCCTTCCCCACCAACCCTCAATACTTTATAAATTATTATTGTTCTGTCACATCTTACACTGCCCAACCTCTCCCCCAACCCACTCTTTGGTGCCCATCCTTCAAATAGGAGCTTATGTGTATATCCTTGCAGTTGGTTCCGTCTCACTACCCCACCTTCTCGCTACCCTTCCAGCAGCTTCAATCTCACCACTGGCCCAAAGGGGCTCATCCATCTTGGTTTCCCCATATCTCTAGCTCCCCTCTCCATTAGTGTACCATCTGGATTTGTAAGGTAGAATTGGGACCATGATGGTTGGTGGGGGAGGAAGGCTTCAGGAACTAGAGGAAACTTGTATGCATCATCACTGCCTGGCTGCACCTTGACTGGCCTGCCTCCTCCCTGTGACTCCTCTGTAAAGGGGTGACCAATTACCCACCAGTGAGCCTTAGGTCCCCACCCTGCTCTCCTCCTCCTTTGTAATGATGTGATTCTTGTTCTTTGGTGCTCGATACCTGCTCCATTTGGCCCCTCTTGATCACGTAGGCTGATGTGCTTCTTCCATGTGGGCTTTGCTGTTTTTGCACTGAAC
>PVJH01006834.1:0-88237 GCA_004026705.1 Nesogale talazaci
TGGGGGACAGCTCTCTTCTACCCTATAGAGCCCCCAAGAGTCCAGGTCCACTCAGCAGTAGTGGGGTTTTTGGTTTTCCACTGAGGCACAATCCAAACTAGGAGCCCTGGTGATGCAGTGGCTACTTGTTGGGCAGCAGTTGGAAACTACCAGCTACAATTCTGGAGAAAGGCAAGGTTGTCTACTACTCCTGTAAAGAGTTAGCATCTCAGTAACTCAGTAACTCACAGGGGCACTTCTCCTTCATGCTATTGCTTCATGCTCTGTGAGTCAGAATTGACTCGGTGGTAGGGAGTTTGCGGTTTGGTAATGCACCCAGAAGGTTTTGTATTTGAGCTTCATCTGTAACTGCTGCCAGGCGGGCAGAGGGTGTCATCTGCATCTCTCAGTTGGTTAGTGAGCCTTCCTCCCCTCCTGATGCCCTGTTCTTCTTCATATAGTCCTGTCTCTCAGATTATTGGCTCAGCGTGCAAATAATCTCAGCATTTCAGGTTGGATACGGAAACGTGTTCTGGGGGCTGCCAAGTGATGTAGGATGATGGTACGATGGCTATTGGAGGGATTTGGGGCTTCCTCCTGCCCAGAGTTGAGTAGCACACCCTCCCTCACTGTATCCACCCAGAATGTGTCACAGGAGAAAACCAACCCCAGTTGAATCCTCACTGTCCTAGATACATAAAAGTGTGCCACTAAAGCTTCCTATACCTCCAGTGAAGGAAAATAAGAGACAGTAACTGGATTAATGGCTTCTGGGGAGGAGAGCAGGCAAGGCTGGGGAGAAATGGGGAGTTAATAACAGAGAGTACCAAAAAAAGAAAATATTTTATATAATTGACTGTGGGAATGATTGTCCAACTCTTCTTCATATGATTGAAATATTAAATTGTACTCTGTGTGGATTATGTCCCAATGAAAGTGCTTAAAAATTTTAAAAACAATTGTGACAAATGCTAAATGTTCATGTAGACTACAAAACCAAACCACCTCACCTGTGAGGGCCACCTACCATGTGCAGGTGCGCTTGCTTCTGTTCATTGCCACTAAATAGTTGATTTTGACTCACGACAACCCTATCAGACAAGGTAGAATGACGTGTGAGTTTCTGAGATTGTAATTCTTTATGAGAGTAGAAAGCCTCATCTTCCTCCTAAGGACCACCTGGTGGGCTCAGACTGCTGACTTTGCAACTAATAGCTCACTGCTTAATGCCCTAAGCCACCAGGGTTTGGTAGCTGACAAACAGGTATTTTCATTTCATAATTCTTATTATTAGCTCCTTTATCCAAAGTCAAGTCAAACACACTACCTTCATGTCTGTGCTGACTCTTAGAGACCCTTTAAGGCTGGGTAGAACCACTCCTTTGAGTTTCTAAGACTATAGCTTCATCCACATATCATATAATTCAGTAGTTCAGTCCTGTTGAGAAGAGTTGCCATACGGACTTCTAGAACACTTTTGTCTTCCGGTAGTCATTGTTAGCCATAAAGTAACTGTGGTAAAAAATATATACGCAACAGAACATTCTCTAATTCCACAGCTTCCATGTGCATAATTCAATAGAATTTATTATACTTTTCATGCCGTGCAGTCCCTATCGATATCCTTTCCCAACTATTTTACCAGCATTGACATAAACTCAATTTCCCCTTCGCAACAATTCTATTCCCTCCTCCGACGGTAACCATGGGACAAGTTTGGTTTTGAGACTTTATAGGACTAGAAAATTTGTCTTTCTCCTATTGGTAGTTTCAAACTGCTGAACCTTGGAGTTAGCAACCCAGGGCTTCACCCCTATGCCACAGCCAGAGCACTGGCCATGTCCCAGAAGGGGTAGACCAGGAGTTTGAGCATCAGACCCCTTATCAAGATTATTGCCATATAATACAAAAGCAGGTTTGCACTGTGCAAAGATGTAAGATAAGGTCTAACCTGCTGCGGGAACTTTGGACTTAATTGGCGTGAGTAAACCAGCCTCTTATCTGACAACCTTTTAGTGAAAACAATCTAGCATTCAACAGAGCGAGGGTAAGAAGACCATCAGATCTAAGCGACAACATTGTTGTCGCTGCTGGTAGTCATTAAGTCAACTCCGGGAGAGCATGTGCACATTAGAACAAAGTGCTTGCTGCCTGGCCCTACGTCAGCTCCATGATCTTTCATATGCCTGAGTCCACTGCTGAGGCTACTGTCTCAGTCCATCCCGTTGAGATGCTTCAGGGAACCCCAAATGTACTGCCATCAAGTCCATTCCACCTCACGGCCACTCTACAGCAGAGGGTTGAACTACCTCTGTGAATTTCTGAAATGGCCCTCTTTACAAGCGGGTGCAAAGGAGACCCCAAACCTCACATCTAATTTAAGGAGAGCATGTATTAAGTCTTAAGCAGAAAAAGACAAGACAAAGGCGAAAAATGGATCATTGGATAAGAGAGACTACTAGCATGAGATCGTGATGGTGTCCAAGAATTGGCTAAGATCTGGGGCCTTAAAGAGGGCACAAGAGGGCAAAGGAGCACTCACAAAAGCATGCTTGGTGGTAGGTTAAGACATCACAGTTACAAGTGGGACTGCAGATGGGGAATTGGACCATACATGACTGGGACATGTATGATCTGTTAGAAGGGCCTACAAGTTCAACTCAGGGCCCTTCAATCAAAGCAGTCAGGATGGCTCTAGTGACTGCATGAATGTATCACCACAATTTCCATGAAGGGTACACCCAGACCTGTCCCCAAGGGCCAGGCAGCTTTTCTCCAGATGGCTTGGGGAGTGAGCAATCTGCTCTCTAATGCACTCTGCCTGAGAGCAAAGCTATTCATGAGGTGGGTTGATGTTCAGAAGGAATTCAGTGGAGGCTGGGTTTATGTGGAGCCTCATAAATGGACTTAGGACCTCCACTGTAAACCATCACCTTTTCCTTAACTTAGTGCTTGGAGATTTCAGCTGCAACACATAGATATTCCTTGTTTTCATTGTTCCTCACTGATTCAACCATTATGTCCTTCTGTAAGTGTTTGGTCTTTCCTAATGATGTGTCCAAAGTAAGAGAGTCACAGTCTCATTATCCTTACTTCTATGAGGCATTCCTGTTGCCTTTCTTCTGAGAAAGAAGCACTCATCCTTTGGGCAGTCCATGGTATAGCTGTCAGATACTCTTTACCATCACTACAATGCAAATATATGTACTGTTTCCGTCTTTCATTTTCAGGCTCCAGTTTCCACATGAATAGGAGGTGATTGAAAATTTGGAGGTGGGAAGGAGACTGTCCTAAGACGGTTGATCATGGTGGACTTTCTTGAAAAAAGAGTTTCAAGTCAATCCATACAGGAGTTCCACACATGTCATTCTGCCCAATGTCTCAGAAGCAATTGACTGCTGTCTAAAAATGCTAAAACAATTTTCTAGAACAGACCATATTTTAGGTCATAAGGCAAGTATCAATAAATTAAGAAATGTTGAGATAATACAAACCAACTTTTCATATCACAACAGTGTAGAATTAGAGAATAATCATAGAATGATCAACTCCCAAAAGCCAAATCTATGGAAATTAAATAACACTCTACTCAAGGGCAGCTGAGTAATTGAAGAACTGAAAACACAATCAAAGATCTCTTGAAACAAATGAGAGTGAATTGACAACATATCAAAATCTTTGTGACATAGCAAAAGCAGTACTCAGTGACCAGTGTAGACCAATGTCTGCAAACATAAATAAGGCAGAAAGAATGCAAACCAACACATTAACACATTGTGGTGGTCATATACCCATGTCAATTTCCTGACTAAGATGTGGGGGTGGAGTCTAGCCTATTAATCTAGAGATAGCCATTGAGTAGCCAATGAGGCCTCTGTGTGGGCATGGCTTTCTCCTGAGAATTCTGGGAAGTCTCGCGGTATTTCCCTCATGGAGATGAGAGACCATTTTTCCCAGTTGTTGGGAGACGACAAACTCCTGACAAGACAAGATGACAGCATGTCGATCGATCTTAATTCCTGAAAAATGGAGGAACTAGAGGAGAAACCATATGGACTTGCCCTAAAGGAACCAGACATCTGGGGCTGGAGAAGCCACAGAGAGACCCCTGCCAGTGCTGAGGTGTTTCTACTGCCAATGGACACTGCAGATTGACCCTGAGCCATGGGGAGTCCACTGCCAGCGCCGGGATGCTTCGACTGCATGTGCTTTGTGAGTCAAAAGGAGACTTTATAGACTGGTATCAAACATATGGACTAATATTGGATTTATGACTGTGGACCAGACTGAGTTGGGCTGCTTTCTCAATGTTCTATTCCTCTTGTATGTAAACCTTTGCCTTATATCCATATGCGTGTTAATGAATTTTTTTCTCTAGTCTACCCAAACTAACATACACATCATACAACTATGATAGTTATAAAAAAATGCAGCAAAAACAAATTCAACTACTAGGGAGAAAAAATCAAAAAGATTAGGGCAGAAATAAATGAATCAGAAAAATTTTAAACTACAGAAAAATCAATAGGTTAAGAAGCTGTTTGAAAAGATGAACAAAATTGATAAACCACTGGAAGACTAATAAAGGAGAAGAATGAAGAAAAGACAAATTCTCCAAATAATTGAAATGGATAATATTTCAACAGAACCAAATATATATATATATATATATATATATACACACATAATGACATAGTAATATGAAAATTTTTAATCCAACAAATTTGAAAATCTAGAAGATTTCTAAAGATGCATTATTTACCAAACTTACCACAGAATGCTGTAGAAAAATCTCAACAAGTCTATAACACTCTGTGGCAGTTACTGGTCTGTGCCAATTTCAGGACTGGGAGTGTAGGGGTGGAGTCTAGCCTGTCAATCTGGAGATACCCACTGAGACCTCTGTGTGGACATGACTCTCTCCTGAGAATTCTGGGACGTTTCACATTTCTGGATTGGAGGTGAGAGACTTGGCTCAATATTTTGAAGACGCTCTTCTGACAAGACCACACAGCAGCATGCTGATAGACCCTGAATCCTAGAAACTGGAGGAAAAGCAGGAGAAGCCACAGAGACCTACTCTGATGGAACCAGACCTCTGAAGCTGAAAAAATCTCATGGAGACTCCTGTTAGCACTGAGATGCTTCTACCCCCACTGGATACACAGACTCTGCACCAACTAGCCTGTGATTGCATGTGCTTCTTGAGTCTGAAGAGGACTAATGGATTTGTATGGAACATATGGGCTAGTATCAGATTTACGGACTTGGACTGGATTGGGTTGAGATATTTTCTCAATGCTCCATTCCTCTTGTAAATAAACCTCTCCTTTATATACATATACATGCTTATAAATTTGTTTCCCTAGTCTATCAGGACTAATACACATGAGAAAAAGCAGATCAATAGTAAAAAAAACTTTAAAAATCAAAAAATTTGGGACCAGACAGTTTCACTGGAGAATTCTATCAAACATTTATAGAAGACTTAATTCCAATATTATATAAACCATTCCATAATATACAAATGGACAATATACTGCCAAAATAATTATATGAAGCAGCTTTAAGTTTGAAACCTAAACCAGACAAAGATATCCCCAGTATTGAAAATTACAGACCAATATCTCTAATGAATATAGATAGCAAGATATATTTTTTTTAGGGCCTCACTGCCTGGGTGGTGGGAGTAGGAGGCCCAGCCTTTGCCCCCGTGGAGCTGGAATTGAACCTCCATCCCAGTGGGCCGCAGTCCCGCGCACAACCACTACGCCACCAGGCTCAGCCCAGATAGAAGATATTTAATAAAATACTAGCCAACAGATAGCTAAACATTAAAAAATATGTATATACAACAATGAAGTATATACAACCAAATATGCAAGGATTGTTTAATATTGGAAGAATAATCAATTTAATTCATCACATAAACAAAATAAACTACATGATTATATGAATCAATGCAGAAAATGCATTTGATATAATTCAATATACATTTCTTATGAAAAACACTCAACACAATGAAATATACAATTTTCCTCTAGTTCTTAAATGCTTCCTCCCCCCTCGCTACCACCCCCACCCCACCACTCAATTCTACCTTACAAATCCAGCTAGACCAGAAGATGCACCCTGGTACAGATAGGAACGGGAAACACAGGAAATCCAGGACAGATGAACCCTTCAGGACCAGTGGTGAGAGTAGTGAAACTGGGATGGTGAAGAGAAGATGGATTAGAAATGGGAGACTGTTTACAAGGATCTACATATAACTCTCTCCCTCGTGGACAGACAAGAGTAAGTGTGTGAAGGGAGGCATCAGACAGTACAAGACGTGACAAAATAATAATTTATAAATTATTAAGAGCTCATTTGGTGGGAGGTGAGGAGGGGGTGTGAATGAGGATACTAAGAGCTAAAGTGAAAAGCAAATGTTTTCAGAATGATGATGGAAACAAATGTACAAATGTGCTTGACACAATGGATGTATGCATGGATTGTGATAAGAATTGTATAAGCCCACAATAAGATGATTTTTAAAAAATACTCTACAGAATAGGAATAAAAGGGAAATTTCTCAGCATAATAAAAACCAAAAATAAGACACCAATAGCTTTCATTTCAAAGAATGGATAGACACTGAAATCATTTCTTCTTTAAATGGGAACTAGACAAGGCTCCCTTTTATCATCACTTATTTAATATAGTTCTGGAAGTTTCAGCTACAGCCATAAGGCATCAAAACTTATTAAAAGTATCCATTTAATCACAAAAAAATAAAAATCTCTTCATTTGCTGAAGATATAATCCTCTATCTAGGAAACCTCGAGTGTTCAATTAAACAATTGCGCAAACAAATTGAAAAGTTTGACAGCATGTCTGACTATAAGATCAACATACAGAAATCAGCTAAATTCTACAATAAGGATGATATACCAAAAAATCAAAAGAACAATATCATTTACAATACAAAAGATTAAATATTAAGGAATAAGCCTTACCAGAGAAACAAAAAACTTATACAAAGAAAATTACAAAATACTCTTTCAAGAAACTGAAAGGAATTTACAAAAATGGAACAAGTTACCATGTTCCTATATAGGGAGAATAAATAGTGTGAAAATGTCAATATTACCAAAATTACTTAAAAAATTCAATCCAATTCTGATCCAACTTCCACCACAATTTCTCAAAGAAATGTAAAAACCAGTTGCCAGACTTTCTATGAAAAGAAAAAACCTAGGATAAACAAAATGGTATTAAAATAAAAATAAAAAACAAAGTAAGAGGTCTTTCATTTCCAGACCTTAAAGCTTGCTTTATAGCCATGATGATCAACAAAGCCTGGTACTAGTAAACAGTAGATATGAAGACCAATCAATTAGAATGGAGTACCCGGAAATAAAACCAAGAACCTATAGACACCTAATTTTTGATAAAGAACTAAAACACACGAATGGGCAAGAGACAGCCTTTTCAACAAAAAGCTGAATCTTCTGGAAAAGTTCAATCTTCACCTGCAAAAACCATGGAAACCACTAGTTTGGTCCCCTGTGGGCAGGATTCACAAGCTGCCATTAGTGATCTGTACTAGCCTAACCTGTTTAGCCCCATCCAGGAGTTCTGGGTCTCCTCTTGTCACATGAGGACCCACACTTCCCCTTCCTATAATGTGTACCTATAGTGCAACCCTTTCCTGTGGTATATGTATGTCCTTACCTGTAATTAGGGGTCTTGCATGACTCCAAAGGGTATATAAGGCTTGGACAGAATAAACTCTCTCTTCTCCCCACTCCCCACCTCATACCAGATGCTCTCCTCCCTTCTCTTTCTTCTCCCTGATCCCTTCCCCCCACTCACTCTCACTCTCTCCACGTGGAACATCAAGCAGAACTGAGGTAAGCATGCTACCATGAAATAGATGACTCTTATTATTTCTCTTTTTCATCCTCTTTATGAGTTTATAATAACAATTAATAATTATCACTGTACAACTGTACCTATCGAACCCATGATGTATGTATCGGAGGCTGGCTTTCCTCTGATAAACAACCATATGAAGAAATGTTTGAGATCATTAGCAATAAGGAAATAGAAAAAAAATTAAATTAGATATCATTGCTCACCCACACTTTTGCCAAATTCAATAAAACAGAAAATAACAAATACTGGAGAGGATGTGGAGAGAAAGAAATGCTTCTTTTACATTGCTGGTGGAACTGTAGATTTGTACAACCATTATGGAAATCAGTATGACACTTCCTTAAACAAATGCAAAAATAAGTACCTTATGATGCAGCAATCGCTCTACTGGATATATACCCTAAAGAAATCAAGAGTAGAGTATGAACAGACATATGTACACCTACAGTTATTGCAGCAATTTCCACAATAGCAAAAATTTAGAAATGACCAAAAACCCTAACTCTAGAGAAATGGATGAGGAAGTTCCAGTATATTCATACTATAGACTTTTATACATCAATAAAAAACCATGATAACTCAAAGTAAGACATGGACAACATTAGAGACCATCATGCTTAGCAAACTCAGTGAATCTTTGTTATAAGGAAAAACTAAGAAGAAATGTAGTTTATGCACTAGTGGGCAACCCTTTGATGACTGCAAGCAGACCAGGGACAGAGGTGGAGACAATGAGGAAAAGGATAGATGGGGTGAAGAGGGGGAATGCCACAAAAAAGATGGCGGGTTTAATAGGAAAAAATTAATTAAAAAAATTTTTAACTGTAGATTCTTTACCCTTCAGATCTAAAGATTGGCTTGAATGGCTAGGAAAAACAAAGGATGAAAAGTAAAACCAAAGTGGACACAGTCTTTAATGACATTCAAGTTCATTTCAAACATAAGAGAAAAAGACTGAGGAAGAGAATTTTTGCTTTCAGAGATACCTCATTGGAGGGGGGAGGAGGAAGAAGTTCAAGGAGAAGTACAATCCAGGTTGAATTCTCTGAAAGAAAAAAAAATCCACTGGTAAACAGCAGCAAAAATGCAAAGAATCCTGACAAACTGTGTTAAATACTCTGAAGATAGATTTAAGTCAGTGAAAGGATTGCTGCTGCACCATGGCCACCCAGGGTTCTATTCTGTTGCAGGCTTAACTGTTCTGTTAGGAAAGGCAGTGTGAGTAGCTGGAATGTTGGCTTTGGGAGTTGGCAGCACAGGGTGTGATGGCCAATGGAGTGGGAGCCCTGGACCTGAATTGGATGCGGGTTGTGGACCAGCCTTGAGAGGCAACAGCCATCAATCTGCTCTAGACCATTTCTAACACATCAGTGTCATGAAAGGACAAAGCCAACTATTTCAAGGGCTTGATGAAAGAAAGACTACTGTTTCCAATGCAAAAACATACGTTAGAATCTTAACCCCCTACACCCGTGGATATGATAGGTTTGGAAATAGGGTTTCCTGTATTGCATTATTTAGATCATATTCAATGAGGGTGGTGTCAGTGAAGCTTACGTATGTGTGTTAGTGTGGGTAGACCAGAAAAACAAATTCATAGACAGACATATGGATATAAGGGAAAGGTTTATATACGAGAGGCATGGAACATTGAGAAAGCATCCCAACCCAATCCAGTCCAAAGTTACAAGTCTGATATTAGCCCATATGTCTGATACCAGTTTATAAAGTCTCCTTCTGACTCATGAAGCACATGTAGTCGAAGCATCCTGGCGCTTGCAGGGGTCTCCCCATGGTTCCTCACCTCCAGGGCTTAGAGTCCATCAGCAGTGTCCATTGGTGGTAGAAGCATCTCAGCACTGGCAGGGGTCTCTTTGTGGCTTCTCCAGCTCCAGAGGTCTGGTTCCATCAGGACAAATCCATGTGGCTTCTCCTCCAGCTCCTCCATTCTCCAGGAACCAGGATCGATTAGCATGCTGTCATCTTATCTTGTCAGGAGTTCATTTCTCGGAGACTGAGAATCAAGTTTCTCTTCTCCAATTGGAAAATACCGTGAGACTTCCCAGAATACTCAGGAGAAAGCCATGCCCACACAGAGGCCCTATTGGCTACTCACTGGCTATCTCCAGATTAAAAGGCTAGACTCCACTCCTAAAATTGACATCATGAATACATCACGAATACATGACCACCACAACAAAGTTCATATAAAGGAAATGGCTCACATAGTTGCAGTGGAGGACAAGTTCTAAGCTCCTGGGTCAGGTGTCAAGCTAGAGACTTCTCCTGACTCAGGCAGCTTCAGAGGCTGATGGACCCAATCAGCACATCAGTGGGCTTCAGACTTCAAAGACGAATGAATGTAAGGTTGACAATTAAGATGGCAGGTGGCTGAAGACTTCCAGGGTCAGCAGGTTGTAATAGAGCAAGGTGCTGGCTCAAGTCCAAGGAATTTGAGGTCAGATAATGAGACAGATGTAGGATACATATCCAACAAAAAGTGAGCAAACTTTTCCTCAGACCCAACTATATTGGAAGTCAACCACACCCCCGAGAAGCTCTCATCATGGAGATAACTAAGTCTTCACTGCCCAATCCTGAGAATCTGGTCCAGTCAAGTTGACACTAGACCTTCACTGTCCCAGGTCACTTCTAGAGCTTATGATTTCTGAGTTATAATAAGAAAGGTAAACAAGCAGATTCAACACACAGATAAATGCAATGGGACACATATTTGCCAAGCAAGGAATCAGGAAGCTGGCTAGGGTTACTAACAAGGAAGGAAGGACTCAATATAGTCAAGACCTCAGTGGAACTTTTTAGCCTCGAAAACAAGAGAGTAAATGTCTTATCCCTTCCCCCCACTCCAAAGTCTACCATGTGTAGTATTTGGGTAACTACATAGCTAAGATAGTGAACGCAGCATAGAAAATGGAGTGACTGTGGACAATACAAGGGCTGACAAGAAAGTCACCAAGAATAAAGATGGAGACAACAAAGTGTCTGACAAGAAGGAAATTTAATCTGGCCCGAATCTAAGACTTACTACACATTTGAGGTTGCACCCCTTATTGGACTGAGAAACACCCGCCACCCTGATGGCTACCCCCACCACCAAATTGTGTAAGAATCCAGGCAGGAGCCCAGAGGGTAGAGATTCTGACCACTCCCGTAGAAGAGAGGGCTCCCTGCTTCCCTCACTCTTGCTGGTAAGTCTTGCCTGTGTCTCTTGATTTGTTATGGATATGTGTGAATGTCCATTGAAATAAATTGGTTAAAGGCTGTCTGGATCATACAGTGTGTGATGCTCTTAAAAAAATCTTGGCCTAGTCACTGTGCTAAGCCTAGAGACTGAATGGCCGCTCCCCTGGTGCACAAGCCGATTGATTCCCAAGCTCTGTCTTTGGAACTGCCATGAGGGGCTCAAGACAGACTTAAAGGTGCTCCCTCTTGATGATAAGCCAGTGGGTTATGCCTTGGACTGCCCAGCACAAGGTTAGTTATTCAAACTGCCAGCTGCTTCTCAGGAGATGGGGCTTTCTGCTCCCACAAAGAGTGATCATCTTAGGAACCCACAGAGCAGTTCTGGCGCGTCCTATAGGATCACCATGAGTTCAAAATAACTGGATGGCAATTTGAACAGAGGGGTTCAAATCTGGGCTCCAAGCCCCAAGCTCTGTTGGTGACGCAGTAGTAGATCTGTTTCACCATCTTCTGGGCAGGAGAGCCAGATCTGTTTTTGACCATCGCGCTTCCTATAGAGCTACCTTGTCATTCCGTCGAGTACAGCATGCTACTGAGAGCAGTTTTGAGCAGAAACCTAGGGCAGATTAGGAAAACGGACCTAGCAGTGTGCTTCTGAAGACCCTATAAAGCTCAAGGGTCTTAGTCCATTGGACAGAGACAGAACAGGGTCTTCTGCTGCTATGGGAATGAGTGAACGATCCTGTGCGAACAAGCTACGAAGCCAAGCCCTTGTGAGAACAGCATTGGTAAACACCTTAACCTTGAAGCCAGGTCCTGGTGAACATCCTGTAGCTACAGATGAATGGAAAGGACACACTGACCCTGAGCCACAGATGAGATAAAGCAGAAGGAAGCTAAGCATAAGATCCAAGAACTGACAGAATAACTAATTAGAAAGTTGCTTGACTGTCTGCAAAACGGCAAACCCCTCCGCTTGGAAAATAATCTTTAAAAACTAGAAGACTTCCCCTAGACCAGCAGTTCTCAACCTGTGAGTTTAGACCCCTTGGGGGGAGTGTCAAAGGATTTATCAGAGGGGTCACTTAAGACAATCAGAAAACACATATTTCTGAAACACTGCTTCTCTATCCATCTCCAGGCAGGTCTGTCCACATGCAGATAAATTCACATAAACGTACATGGCATGAAGAACGTTACCCAGGCTACACCATGCTTCAAGACACAATTTCATCTATTTGTAATTAGAAATAAATGTTTCACAATGTATAGTGGCATACTGTTTGGTGATTCATCACAATGCTTTAATTATGTTCACCTTGAAACTATGAAAGCACATCCTGCTTATCAGATATTTATATTACAGTTCATAACAGTAGCAAAATTACAGTTATGAAGTAGCAACAAAAACAGTTTTATGGTTGGGGGGTCATCAACACATGAGGAGCTGTATTAAGGGTCGAGGCATGAGGCAGGTTGAGAACCACTGCCCTAGACAATGCCCCCTCTCGACTAGAAAAGGGGGACTCACTTTGCTTCTAGAGGGAATGCACGTTATCTAGGCTTAAGATGGCCTTCTCTCATTTGGAGAAGGACTTGCTTCATTTCTTGTGAAGTGATCCCATGCTTTAACAAAACTGTGGCTTAACTCTTTGCTGCTGTGTGCGTGTGTGTGTGCATGTCTGTGTATGAGAGCATGACTTAGCTTAACTCTTTGCTGCATGTGTGTATGAGAGCATGACTTAGCTCTGGTCCTCACAAACCACACCAATTGGAGCTTACTCATTTTCTCATGGGTGACAACCCTGAGCAGAACACTATTGAGTCTGGGTTTGCCAGGGATATAGGGGCTAACCTGGCAGCAGCTAACAAGAGGTGCCCGGCTATCAAAAGATAGAGCATCTGGGGTCTTAAAGGCTTGAAGGTAAACACGTGGCCATCTAGCTCAGAAGTAACAAAGCTCACATGCAAGAAGCACATCAGCCTGTGTGTCCACTGGGCATCAAAGGATCAGGTATCAGGCATCAAACAACTAAAAATCACATCATCGTAAATGAGGGGGAGTACAGATTGGGGACTCAAAATCCATCTATAGGTAAACGGGACCCTCACAGAAGGGTCGCAGGGAGGAGATGAGTCAGTCAGGGTATAATTCAGCCATGATGAAACATAAAACTTTCCTCTAATTCTTTAATGCTTTCTCTTCCCCCACCCCCTATCATGATCCCAATTCTACCTAACAAATCTGACTAGACCAGAGCATTAACATTGGTATAGAGAGGAACCAGAAACAGGGAATCCAGGACAGATGGTCTCTTCAGGACCAGTGACGAGAGTGGCAATACCAGGAGGGTGGAGGGAAGGTAGAGTAGAAAGGGGGAACCAATTATAAGGATCTACATATAACCTCCTCCCTGAGGTATGAACAACAGGTAAGTGGGTGAAGGGAGACATTGAACAGTGTAAGATATGACTAAATAACAATAATAATTTATAAAATACCAAGGGTTCATGAGGGAGGGGGGAGAGAGGCAGGGAAAATGAGGAGCTGATACCAAGGGCTTACATAGACAGCAAATGTTTTGAGAATGATGGGGACAACAAATGTGCTTCGCATACAATGCATATATGTATGGATTGTGATAAGAGTTGGATGAGCCCCCAATAAAAGGTTTTAAAAATAAAGTGAGTAACCACAGAAGCACCCGTCTTGACCTAGGAAACCTTCGGCACTCCTGCTCCTAGAATTTTGATGCGAGAACCAGTGTATCTGCCAGACCTGTGCGGTTCAAATTCGGCACTGGAAGTAGCTTAAGGCCCAACTTCACCCGAGACCCACAAGCCACTGCTGCTCTAGATTACCAAGCATGATGCCCTTCTCCAGGGACTGGTCTCTCCTGACCACATGTTCAAACTTGGTGAGATGAAATCTCACCATCCTTGCCTCTAAGGAACACCCTGGTTGTATTCCTTCTGAGGCAGAATGATTTGTTCTTACAGCATGCCATGGTACTTTCAGTGTTCTTCTCCAGGACCACAATTGAAATGCATGGATTTCTTTGGTTTTCCTTATTTGATGGTTAGTTTTCACATGCATACCAGGCAATTGAAAAGGCCACAGCTTGGGGTCAGGTGCAAGTCCTCAAAGCATCCTTTCTCTTCAACGCTTAAAAGAGGTCTTGTGCAGCAAGACCAATGCTAGGTTGATCCTAGCACACGAACTTGACCAATAGACAACATCACGTTAAGCAGAAAAATAATTCACATTCTGGGGCCTAAGTGGACAGAGGATGTTTCAAGAATGATGATGGCAACAAATGTGCAAGTGTGTGCTGCACACAATTGATGGATGAATTGATCATGATAATAGTTAGAGGAGCTCCCCAATATAGTGACTTAAAAAAATTCACATTCTCCAAGATTTTATTTCACTTGAATCTCCACTCCATGCTCCTGGATCAACAGGGCTGATACTAAATAATGTATTATTGCACTAGGAAATTCTCCTGCTCAAAATCTCTTTAAATGAAAATGTGTTGAAGAGCGAAGATGTCTCTTTGAAGACTAAGGTGACTCTGACCCAAGTCATGATATTTCCAGTTGCCTCATATGCATATGAATGCAGAACAGTAATGAGGAGACTGAAGAATCAAAACATTTCCAAAATGGTGCTGGCCAAGAATATCGACAATACTATGGACTGTTAGGAGTAAAAACCAATCTGTCTTGGAGGAGGAGGAGCCATTTGGGGACCCATTTTGGTACTGAGATGCTCCCACCCCCACTGGATACACAAGACTTTTCACCCACTGGCCTGTGATCTTCCTGCATTTTGCATCATTCCATGTGTAGCATGAGTCTGAAGAGGAATTTGTACATGTGGGCTTATAACGGACTTATGGACTTGATCTGGACAGGACTGGGATTTTAAAAATATATAATTACTCTTTGATAGAAACCTCTTTCTTAAACACATATGAGTGTCTCAAGATTTGTTCTTCTAGTTCACTTGGACTAACACAAGACCTAAGGGTGTAATGTTATAGATTGAATTGACTTCCCCAAACTGTGCTCTCAGTCCTAATTTCTATCCATCAGGTTAAGGTGGCTGAGGGAAATAACTCAAGTGTGTTTGATCAAAGCATACTGCCTCATAGGCATATGGAAGCAGGACCAAGAATAAGAAATTTTAGAGGAGGATTGATGCCTTTGGATTCAGATGTTGGTAAGGAATATTGACTGCCAGAAGAGTGAACAAATCTGTCTTGCAATAAGTCTGCTCTTTCGAAGAATGGCATGTACTCCTTAGAAGCAAGAATGCCAAGACTCCTTCTCACACACTTTGGACATGTCATCCAGAGGGACCAGTCTCTGGCAAAGGGAATCATGCTGGGTAAAGTAGGAAGTCAAAAACAAAGAAGTCCATCGATGAGATGAATTGACACAGTGGTTGCAACAATCGTCTCAAATACACCATATGTACTAGCGTATAAGCCAAGGCACCTGATCTTACCAACAAAAATTGGAGGGCTCTTTCAGCATTAAAAATGTGCTGAAAAATTCAGCTTATACGCAGGTATCTATATAGGGTAGCAATCGTTGTGAGGATGGCAGAGAACTAGGGAGTATTTTGCTCTATTGTATGTAGGGTTGCTATGAATTGGAGCCAACATGACAGCAAGTCACTGCTAATTTAGGTGTGACGTGAACACTAATGACAGGAGACCTGATGAGCTGTGGACGTCAAGAATATCATCATGAAGAAAGAAGAAAGTCCTTAAAAAGACTAGAAAATAAAAAAAGATCAAAGTGGATGTCAGAAGAGAGTATGAAACTTGCCCTTAATTGTAGGGTTCTGAAGGCAAATGGAAGAAATGACAAAGCTAAAGAGTTGAATATAAAATTTCCTAGGGAAGCTCAAGAGGATATAAAAGAATAAAATGAAACATGCCAAGACCTAGAGTTAGAAAACTAAAAACAAAGAAAATGCTCAGCTGTGATGGGTAGGTTTGTTATCCCAACATGGCCTCAGAAGATTGGTGGGTCTGTTGTGACAGCATAGCCAATGAACACAGGGGATGAATTGAAGGGCAGAGATAGAAAGGACTCAACGAGTCCCGCCCTCTCTCTTGCTTTCAGATCTCTGGACCAGAGAGCTGCCTTGTTAGTCCTGTGCCTTGATCTCCAAGCCACTACCTGTGGGACACCCTATCGTGGACTGTGGAGCTGTGAGTTGAGGTTCCTTCAAGCCCTACTTGGCCACGCTCCTGGGATATACATCTCTTGAGCTGGGGACTGTTGGACTCTGTCATCTGGCTGACTGTTGGTGACCTGCTCTGCTGTTTGTTGCCTGTGACCAGACAGCTTGAACTGCTCTACAGAGGACTATTCAGTGGCCCTCAAGACTTGAAGGACTGCTAATCTTCTAGCTGTCTCATGCAAGTGAGTTGCACCGAGCAATTTGTACTGCTTTACAGATAGTTAACCGTTTCTTTCTTATCTTATATACCCTTCTCTCTATATAAAGAGAATTACTCGTGTCCTGGTTTTATTTCTCTAAGAGAACCCTGCCTGACACATCAGTTGGTATTAAACTGAGAGAATTGGGAGGAATTGCCAAGCTTGAGTTACAATACTGAATGATTCTATGGGGAAAATTCTGAATGATGGAAGAAGAACCAAGAAAAGATGGAAAAAATACACAAAATCATGGTGCCAAAAAGAACTAGTCAACACTCCACTATTTCAGGAGTCAGCATATTAACAAGAACTTATGGTAGTGAAGGAAGAAGTTATACTGAAAGCATTAGACAAAAAAATGGAATACCAATTGAAATGTTTTAAAAAGCGTATGAAGTACTAGAAGCACTTATTCATTTATGCCAAGAAATTTGTAATACAACTACTTGACCGACTGACTGGCAGAAATCTGCATTTGTGCCTATTCAAAATAAAGGTGACCCAATAGACTGCTCAAAGTATAGGAAAATATCAATATCATATGCAAAGTAAAATTTTGCTCAAGCTCATCCAACAAACAGTTGTAGCAGTACATTGACAGGAAGCTGTCAGATGTTCACATAAAATTCAGATGGGGAGGTGGAAGGAGTATAGTTGCTGACATCATAGGGATCTTGGCTGAAAATAGAGAACACCAGAAAGATGTTAAGTGTGTTCTATTTCCTTAATTGACTGTGCCAAGGTATTTGACTGTGTGTATAATAAAAAACTATGATAACATTGAGAAGATGGGCAATTCCAGAACCCTTCATTGTTCTCATGTGATACTTTTATGAGGATCAAGGGATAGTTGTATTAAAAGATAAATGGCATACTGCATGGTTCAAAATCAGCAAAGGTGTATCTCAGGACTGTCTCTTCTCACTATATTTGGCAATTGACATGCTGAGCAAATCATAAGACAACCTGGGTTATATGAAGAGGAACGTAGAATCAGAAATGGAGGAAGACTTATTAACAGCCTGAGATAAGCAGATGACACAACCCTGCTTTTGAAAGTGAGGAGGACTAATATACTTGCTGATGAAGATCAAGGATTTCAGTCTTCAATATAGATTGCAACTCAAGGTCAAGAAGACCAAAGTCCTCACAACTGGACCAATAGGTAGCATTATGATAAATGGAGACAAGATTGAAGTTGTCTAGGACTTTGTCTTACTTGGGTCAATGATCAATGTTTGTGGAAACTGCAATCAAGGTATTAAAAAGCGTGTTGCACTAGGTAAATCTGCTGCACAAGACATCTTTAGACTTTTGAGAAGCAAGGCTGCTACTTTGAACACTAAAGTGTGTCTGACTCAGGCTATGGTATTTTCAATGGCCTCATATGCATTCAAACTTTTGATATTGAAGAAGGAAGACCAAAGAAGAAATTGTAACATTTGAATTGCAGTGCTATAGAAGAAAAGTGAAAGTACTATGGTTTGTTTTAGAAGAAATATCTCCAGAGTGTTCTTTAGAGACAAGGATGGTGGAATTGCCTCACATAGTTTGGACATGTTGTTGGGAGAGACTAGACCCTGGAGAAGCCCTGCTTGGTAAAGTGGAGAGCCAGTGGAAAAGAAGAAGAGCCCCAACAAGATGGATTGACACAGCGATTGTCGCAATGGGATCAAGCATAAAGACAATTGTGAGCATGGCACAGGACTGAGCAGTGTTTCCTTCTGTTGTGTGAAGTGTCGATATGGGTTGGAACTGACTCAATGGCATCTGACTACAGCAACATTACTTGTAGCTAAGCTACTCACAAGGAATAAAATGGCAATATATCACATGTAGCAGAATATGGGTTCTGTGGGGTGTCTTTATTTATCACTCATTTCTGTTTTTTCCCTCCCCCCCACATGATTGCTTAAGAAGCACCCTGGGGTCTAGGATATCTGTGGGAGTAGGAAGCCCAGCCTTGCTCCTGGAGAGCTGCTGCTGGATACGTATCATCATTCCTGTGGGCTGTAGTCCTGCACACAACCACTACGCCCCTGGGGATCAGCTTCATTTCTGTTTTTATTAAACAGAACTCCCTCTCTTATTCTAGAAGCACCACTAGAAGTTCTCCCCCTTGGGTGACCCTGTCTGTGTAGGAAATGCTGGTGGCATCACTTTCAGCAGGATAGCAACATGCCAGCCAGCACAGATGGGAGGGTGGCACCTATGATGAGCGCCATCTATTTAGAGACATCTAGGACATGGCCATCTCAATGGTAACTGGGACAGCTTTCTTTAGGCTTCCTCAAAATAATCCATGTAAATAAAGTCACTTCATTTGCAGGCATTCTTTTTATAAAGGAGTAGAGACGCTCGAGATGGAACTGTTGAATTATTATGTATCCACCTCTCCCTTGACTTTTCCTTTGGGGGAAACTCCTCTGGTAAGAAGTTTGGTGAGAATGTATTCCCAAGAGTTGTTCAGGGCTAAGGGTCACCTGAGCCACTTGTTGACACAAACAAGCAAAACCGTGACTCTCCATAGACTTCTTCTGGAGTTAAGATCTGCAGATGGGGATGAGGACAGGAGTGGGTTGCTTAAGAAGCACCCTGGGGTCTAGGACATCTGTGGTCATAAATGTAGGACACTCCTTCAGAGCACGGTCACATTGGAAAGATGCTTAATGTCTATGCCTCTTGTGTTAGAGTTGGGGAAACAGAGGCCCAGAGAGAGGAGGTGGGTACTTCGTGAACCATAGTTAGTGAGGGCATAAACCAAGATATGAATTCAAGCAGTGGAGGCACAAGGAATTTGGAAACAATCATGGGGACCATGATTTTCCCACTTACTAGTGTGAGATGAGTGTGTGTCAGTAACAGGAAGGCCAGAGCCATGATGGGCTGACACAGCGGCCCTAACAATGGGCTCAAACTGAAGAACAATTGTGTTCTTCAGAACCAGCAGTGTTTCATTCTGGCATGCCTAGGTGCCCTTAAGTTAGTTACAATTCCTTGTGACCCTACTTAAAATACTGTCGTTCTCATTCGGGAAGTATATAGAGTAATTCCCTACCATCAAGTTCATTCTGACTCATCATGACCCTGTGGGACAGAGTTTCTGAGATTGTAAATTTCTACAGGAGCAGAAAGCCTCCTCGTTCCTGTCCAGAATGCATGGTGATTGAGAACTGTCCACCTTGTACATAAGCAGCCCAAAGCATAGCTCCTTCCACCACCTTGGCTCCTACACAGTGTAAGGAGTACATGGAAATGTGTGGTAGGGAAATCTTATGGTTTTGATGCTGTTATGAGATCCTGTGTGTTGTTGCCCTTTATATACTCTGGACACATCAGAACACTCAGAACATCTGATACGACAGACGTTGTTTGGAAACATACTTTGGATGGGTAGGTTTGATGTGGCCACGATTCATTTGAACCATTGTAAACTTTTGTTTTTCCAAAGACTGAGCTTGATTCAGTGAGCTAAATTTGCCCTGCAGCTGCCACACCCTGTAGTGGCTTTAAAAAATCTGCAATGAAAGCTGTTACTTCTGCTGATGAGCCCTTCCCCCCACGTGATTGCTAGCAAGCTCCTTATCTCTATGATTTCTAAGAATAAATTTAATTGGCTATGAACACTCAGAAACCATGGCTAGTTTAGTGTTTCTATGCACACCTTTCTCCCTTCTCGAGGCCTGGGTGAACAAGAAGTGCTGGTCTCAGGACAAAGTTAATTAGGCATCATGAATGTAGGGGCTCTCCTAGCAGCCAATTGTTTTGATTCCAGTAGGGCAGGTGTCTGAGGCTTTTAGTCTTACCTCACACCAAATGCAACAACCCTTCTCATCCTTGTGGAAATAGACATGCAGCTTTTCTCGACTCTGGCATGTGAGAGTCGGGATTAAAATGTCATGTCTGTGCATGTCTAACCAGGCCATCTGTTAGAATCCCAGACTCCATTTATAACCAACCAGAGCCATCCAGACAATTCTGACACCTAGTGACCGGACAGGACAGAATAAACCTGCTTCATGTGGTTTCCAAGACTGTACATCTTTGTGGGGGGTGAGGGAGGAGAAAAATCTCATCTTCCCCTTTGGAGAAACTGGTAGATTGGAACCACTGATCTTGTGGGTTAACAGCCGAACTATTAGCTCCACAATACTATGGATCCAAAAGAATACGCGGCATTTTGTCATTCGATATGTACCTCTGACTACAAACCTTGTCTCTACCTCTTACCCTGGGGTAAGTGAACCTGGGGAGTTCACAAGACTCCTTGACTGCTTCTACAGAACACAATTTATCAAAAAACCAAGAACCCCTGCTTTTGGCTAGATTCCCATTCATAGCCACTCTGGAGGACAGGATAGACCTGTCCTATTTCTGAGACTTTAAATCTTTCCTGGAGTAGACAGCCTTGTCTTTGTCTGGTGGAGCATCTAGTGGGTTTGCATCATGGACCTTGTGGTCCGTAACTCAGTGTATAGCCTGCTATGTATGCCACCAGTGCCCAAAAAACAGGGATAGTAATAGAGACCCCTTGGAAGAATCAAAGCTGGGAGGGAGGATGGCAAGACTCAACTCTCTCATTTTGGATGAGTCACCAGAAAATCATGCCATGCTTGGTGAAGCAGAGTGTCATTGAAAACGAGCGAGAGGGTGCTCAGTGAGATGGATTGACCTAAGAGCTACAACGACAGACTCAAACATGTCGGTGATATTGAAGATGGAGCCAGAATGGGCAAAGTTTGATTCTTTTGTACAGGAGGGTGCCAGAAACTGGAGCCCAGGGAATGACAACTTGCAATGGTAGACATCCCGTGAGATTGCTCTGGGGACTTTGGCAAATAATGTCATGCACTTTCACACAGCGTGCAGCACATGGAACAAATCTATTTGTTCTGAGACAAATCTATTTGCTCTTTCCCATCAAATTTTCAGGGTATGTCAATTTCATCGAGGTAGACCGAAAGGAACTGAACAGGCATTGTTTGCAGAGTCCTAGAAAGCTAATAACACTCCCTCCAGGCCTTGAAGGATCCCACCATCTTCTAGCAGTGGTTCTCAACTTTCCTAATGCCTTGACCCTTTAATATAGTTCCTCATGTTGTGGTGACCTCCAACCAAAAAGTTATCTTTCTTGCCACTTCTTAACTGCTAAGAATTGTGGGACCCCTGTGAAAGGGTTGTTCGCTCCCCCAAAGGGGTTTCTACCCACAGAATGAGAACTGCTCTTCTAGGGTGTTGTCCAATATAGTGCTGGAAAGTGAACACCCTAAGTTGGGGAGCTCTCAAGTGACAGTGCTTAGAACACAGGACTGGAGCAGAACCCCAACCAAGATGGATGAGGATCAAAAAAAAAGTTTTGTTCTATTGCATGAGGGGTCAACCACCATAAGACAGAGTCAGTTCAGTGGCCACAAATGACAACATTGTCCAGGGACAACACAGCCATACTATGTTCTAATTAAGTCAGCTGTTTCAATTGATGCATAGGGAACATGCTCTGGGACCCTTCCAAGGGAAAGGAATCATCATTTCACCTGAAAGGATGTTAAAAAGAAGCTCATGATTCTCAAGTTGGCTCCTGCAGGTTGAATACATTCTGGCCTTAAAGAAGAGCAAAGTTTGGGGAAGCAGAGGATGGGGAAAGAACATTATAAGATGGACCAATTTGAACAATGTCAAAGTGGAGTCATGATTGGTGAGATTAAAGATGCCCCAAGGGAGGGGATCTCTTTGAGGAAATGGTCCAGTATTGATGGGGCTAATAGGCACTGGCAGTGGAGACAGAGCAAATCATGGTTTAAAAAATTATTTTTTTTAATTAAAAGATCTTTTTTATTGGGGTTCTTACAACTCTTATAACAATCTATATATCCATCATATTAAGCACATTTGTAATTATGTTGTCATCATTCTTTTCTAGACATTTAATTTCTATTGAGCTCTTGGTATCAGCTCCTGGTTTTCTCCCCTCCACCCTCATGACTCCTTGACAGATTATAAGCTATTATTATTTTCCTATCTTATACTGACCGCTGTCTAGCTTCCCCCATAGTTTCTGTGGTTTGTCTCCCTGTGGTAGGGTGTGAGTTTGCTTATGTACTATCATTGGAATTGATTCCCCCTGAATTGTGGCTTTTCCGTGCTGCCTCTGCAAGTTCCCATCTCTATGCCAAAATGATATCCCATAAACACAGCTCTTTGAGCTCTCATAGAAGCCCCATCAACTCCTATTCTCTTCATTATCTACTCAACAAGTGTTACTGTGTTATGCTGGAGTGACTAGTGAAACAAAACGAGTGATACTCATATAAGTCTAGGAAAGAACTTTAAATCAAGAAGTTCTCTTATATCAAGAAAGCTTCCCATCCATCCCAGTCCAATGGATTTAAGTCCATGGGTTCGATGCTAGCTGGAACCTTCTTCAGCCTCAGACAGTGGCAGGTCCATGATGCAGAAAGGGGGAGTGAGAAAGAGGATAATCACAGGTCAGTGGGTGCCAAGTGGAATGGATGAAAGACTAGTGGGAACATGGTAGGGTTCCATAAACTCTCACCTGGGGCCACCGCTGGAGGAAGTCACGGAGTCCCAGGAAGCAGGAAGACAAAAGAAAGAAGGAGCAACTTCCGGTTTCTCTCTTATTAAAAAAGATCACACCTCCCAGGAGGTACCATCAAGCTATGACTTGACTGACAGATCGACTCCATGTTGACACTTTCACAGAGGTCTAAGTTGACATAACCACCCAGTGGCCACAATCATGAAGAGCATATTGATTGTGTGCCAGGAGCCCTGCTGTTGAACGGCGAATTGCTCAGCTCCTGACCCAAAAGTGGGCAGTTGGAACCCAAGATTTACAATCGTGGAATTCCTTTGGGACAGTTTTATTTTGTCCTATGAGATTACTCTAAGGGAATTAGGAGTGGGAACAAATCTGACAGTGAACACACAGCGAAAACATCAGCTGTGCTCTAGGCTCCTTTGAATCAATGCTAAGCACAACATTCTTTCCTTCATGGTGTTTCTATTCTAACAACACATGAATATATTGTAGAATAGCCTTTAGGGAGATTAGTAACAGAAAGTAAAAGAAAGTGTGGAGAATTGGCAAGAGTTGGTATTTTCCATGAGGTGGTCAGAGAACTTTATTGCAAGGTGGTATCTTAGCAGAGACTGGAAGGAGGCAAGTGTTTGAGGGAAAAGTACCCAAGTAGAAGTGCAGAAGTTTGTGGTGGAAACCAGCCCCTCACGACTATATCATGTGTCTGTCTGATAGGCACAATTGTACAGTTAAGATATATAAAGATTATAGTAAAGTCCTAGAGAATAGGAAAGATAGAAGAGAAGGAAAAACAAAGGTATCAGATACATTGCATGATACCAAGCTCACTTCTTGAATGGCCATGATCTCACCAACCAGGTCCATGTACAGCGAGGGAGGAGAGGGCAGGAGCTTCTCTGCTCTTTATTTCTGGCCAAAGCTCATATATACTTCGGGGTTTCATTACAGATATTCGCATGGTCACAAGAAGGGCCTGTACAATACACATACACATCACAAGAAGGAGATGTACAGTAGGCATAAGCATGACAGGAAGAGGATGAGCTAGGGGTCTAAACGTAATAGGAAAGGGAGAACATACATGTGACAAGTTGGGTGAACCCTAGACTCAATTTGGTAGTCTAACCTTGGTTACTGTTCAGTGGACTTGATCTTCCTGGGCTCTCTTTCAGAAAAACAAGCTATTCTCTTTATAAGAAAGGAGTGGGCCCTACTTAGGGTGGGACACACTATACCAGGGATGATCACACTTTCTTAGCAAGTGAGCTACTTATAAAATGATCAAGTCAAATGATCTACTAACTATAAAAATATAAAACATTTTAATTTATTTATTACATTATAAATTCATTGAGAATTCTTTATATATGCAATGTATGTTTATGTAATTTGCATAACCACAAGTCCATATTGCACAACACAGCATAATTAACCATGTACATTTTTTGTCATTACCCGAGTTTACTCTGATGATGTGCTCTGAATGGAATGAGCCAGGGATGCATAGTCCGGACAGTAGCTGATGACAACCAATCTCAAACACACTTCCAAGTGATCATCAGTCATGGTGGAATGGTACTTGGACTTATTGATCTTTATGTGGGAAAAGGCCGACTCACATACATAAGTAGAACTGAATAATGCAGTCAAGAAGGTATCACACTTTCTCATGTTTGGGTGCCTTTCCTCCATGAGTGAGTTCCAGAACTGTTCATGCACTCTGGATTTTAGCTGAATGTCCTTCGCCTTGCAGTGTCAAAATCTCACACTCCATAGAAAAGTGATATGTTTTTGTCTTCTTACTTGGCCCAACTCCCCCACTCATTTTAACATCCTTTCTTACATTTAAGAGAAAAAAACCAAGGTCTAAAAATGGGTGCTGACTTATCTTGTCAATTTTGCTGCACTTAGCGAAGTTGTTTGGACATGTGCTTGACACCTAAGATTGTATCTGATTAGCTGTGCTGTTTATCAATTAAGTGACAGCATTATTTTTTTTGGGGGGGGGGGCATCACTGCTCTCTGGTGGTGGGAGTAGGAGGCCCAGCCCCACTGCTGGAATTGAACCTCCGTCCCAGTGGGCCGCAGTCCCACGCACAACCACTCCGCCATCAGGGCTCAGCCCGAGTGACAGGATTAATGATAGACTTATGTCTATTTTTTTTAATGCCATGCAATCTACCCACCCTGCATTTGTGATCGACTAGTAGATCCCAATCGACATATTGAGCAACCCTGGACTATACAGTCTGATTGCTCGAAATGGCTGATAACCCTCAGGGGAAATGATCTCTGACATGCTTTCCTTGACCTCCAAGTGTATAGTCATCCACCATGTGCAGCAATCAGTCTCTTTGGCTTGGCATATATTTGAGGGAGACAATTTGGAAGAAATCCCACAGAAGTTTTGCTAGGACACAGAAGGCCTGGCTGGGCTCAGATGAGGGATTCTCAATCCTGAGATCTATCTCCTACTCTCTAGGTCTGCTTCTGACCCGCCAAGCCTGGTCCTCCTCTGGCCATTCCAGGATAGCTTCAGTTTGGCCATCTGCTTCTCACAAACTTCTTTACAGAAACCCTGCCCCAGAGGCAGCACTCCACACACCATTCTCGACACCTGGCCTGAGGCAGGCTACCCCTTGAGAAGAGATTCAGTCACCTGGGAGGCTGAGTCTATTCCATCAGCGTCCCTATTAAATTCACACCTTGCTCCTGCAAGACTGGCAGTGGGGAGACCGTCTACAGTGCAGGAGCAGAGGAACTCACCTCTGAGACTCCTCTTCTTCGGGGAGCTCAGGTCCCTTCACACCACCGTTGTCATAGGGTCCTGTCTGCTCCGCAAGTTCTCTGACTTCAACCGGGGCATGGGCCCTTCCTGCAAATTGCCCGACCCAGCTGAGAGCAAGTTGGACTGTTAAGCAGCATTGGATGGCAGATGGCAGTTGTTAGTTCGGCTTGGGGTGGCCCCATCGTGTTGCAGAGTAGAACTGCTCCATCAAGCATTTAAAGCTGAGCCCTTCTGTTGGGAAACAGACCTCCAGACCTTTCTTCTGAGATAACTTTCATCACCTACCTTTGTGGCTGCTAGTCAAGTGTTGAATTGTTAATGCTACTTACAGACTTCTCCAGACACCAAAGGAACATAGTCATAATCAGAGTCACTGACAACTGCCCACTAGATGATAGGAGGCCTGGTGGTCTAGTGGCTATTTGCTGGGCTGTGATCTGAATGACCAGCAGTTTGAAATCACCAGCAGCTTTGTGGGAGAAAGACTGGACTTTCTACTCCTCTAAGCAATTATTAAAAAAACAAAAACAAAAAACAAAAAAAAAAAACCAAGCAATTGCAGCCTCAGAAATCCATAGGGAGGTTGTTATGAGTCAGCCTGCACTTGATGGCAGCACGTGAAACGGAATCAACCCACTAGCTGGGGCTGCTCCCTGAACCTTCAAAGCTGCCCACAGGCTGACCCTGCCTGGTCCAATCTCTTCTGGGGCAGTGGCCATCTTCTTGTCCTAGGATTTCACCTTCCCCAGCTCCCCTTGACTCCTAGGGTCCAAGTTGAAGGCCAAAGATCCTACAAGGAAGACGATAACAACATCTCGCTGGTCAGAGACCCACCTTCCATGTTACTTCCTATCCCAGCAGCTTCCCATTCATGCCTGATTGACATCGAGAATATCCTCTCCCCTATGAGAAGCTGGTATGGGACTGGGCAGTGCTTTCTTCTGTTGGAGCCTACTTGATGGCACGTAATAGCAGCTGAGGAGAGTCAACTCAATCATATCAGAACACCATCCTTCCAAGGACTAAAAACAGCCATAGTTCTTCATACCCGGCCTGGGTGGAATTGGACTCAGTTGGCTCTTGCTCTGAATCATGCCCTGGAGAGTTCCCCCATGATCTCTGCCTTGGAACGCAACTAGACTTCTCACTTCCAATGAGCATCTCTTGCCAAGGTGGGAAATTGGCAGGGATGTTGGAAAAGCTGGCCTCTTGATAGCCACTCTCATTGCCTAAGGACTGAGCCTTCTCAGGGCAGAGCTGGGGCTTTGGCCTGATGAGGATGGGCATGGTGGACTCATTGAGCGTTTCCTGAAGAGCCACTAGCCTCAAGGTGAATCCCTGGTGAGGTGAATGGCTAAGTGCTAGATTTATCAAGAGATAGGTTGGATGATCAGTTTCTCCCTGAGCTGCTTTGGAAGAAAGACCAGGAGATCTACTTCCAAAAATAAATAATAATAATCGGGCACTTGATAAAGCACAGTTTTAAGACACCACAAGTGAGATCTCTGCCATGGGTTGGAATCAACTTGATGGGATTTTAAAAATCACATATTTTTATATTCATTTATTTATAAACTGATGACTAGAACAAGGGCACACTGCACGGTTTACAAGTCAGGAAAGGAGTGTATCGGGGCTGTATCTTCTCACCAGACTTCCTCAGTCTGTATGGTCAAGTCATCTTGACTCTGAAGAAATGTGCTGCATCAGGATGGCAGGAAGGCTCCTTAGCCACCTGCGAGATGGAGAGGACACAAGCTTGCCTGCTGGAAGTGAGAGGGATCTGAAACACTTGCTAATGCAGATCGAGTATTGCGTCTTTCAGTGTAAAGAAGCCCCAAATCCTTACCAACGGACCAATAGGTAACATCATGACACATGGAGCAAAGGTGGAAATTATCAAAGAATTTCATCTTGTGGTTACTAAGCAGAGTGCATTGGAGAGATGAGCATACAAGATGAAAGACATAAACCTGACAGTGGAACAGGTAAAACATTGTCAGTTGATCTCCCATCTGATGAATGCTGGACCTGATCTGGTTTTCAAGATTTTCTGCATATATATGTGTGTGTGTACGTGTATATGTGTGCTTGTGCATACATATATATATATATATATCTTATATACTTTGGACATGTTTTCAGGAGAGACCAGTCACTGGAGGAGGGCATCACATTTGATACTGTCAACTGGGGAGTGAAAAAGAGGATGACCCTCATGGAGTTGGCTTGACCAGGGGGGGTGGGGAGGGGGGCGGGGCAGGGGGGAGGCCCGTGGTGCTGCATTACTGAGCTCGAGCACAGGAACCACAGTGAGGAGGGTCTAGGACTGGTCAGCGTTTTGTGCTGCTGTGCACAGGGTCACTATGGGTCGGCGCCAACTCAATGGTTCCTGGATACCGAGTTGTTTAGTTGCTTGGCTCTAGTTGTTACATCTGTCACTGACTGACCCCATTCATGGGCGATCTTTTCCCATCAGCTTGGAATGGGAAATTTGGGTTATATTCTCTCCCAGGAATATAACCATTGTTCCCTTCTGTCTATTCAAGTGCCTTTTCTAATCACCATTTTCAATAAGGAACAGGCATACACTGGGCAGTTTGCATCACAGAGCCAGGAGCACAGAAAAACAGAGGTGAGGGACTATCTCCACAGCTATACCCAAGCTTCTCCATCCTCCCTGTCCATCAAAGTGTTTTACAGATTCAGGCGGGGAGGTGGTTTCTTGTGCCTATCATGCCTGTTAGTCTGGGTAGACTAGAGAACCAAATCCATAAACATTCATATGTATATAAGGGAGAGAATGATATACAAGGGGAATGGAGCATTGAGAAAGCATCCAAACCCAGTCTAGTACAGGTCCCTAAGTCTGATATTAACCTCTATATCCAGTATGAATCCATTAGTCCTCTTCAGACTCATGAAGCACACGCCAGGACAATCGCAGGCCAGTGGGTGCCGAGTCTTGTGTATCCAGTGGTGGTGGAAGCATCTCAGTGTTGACAGGGGCCTTTCTGGGGCTTTCTCAAGCATCTCGATACTGACAGGAGTCTCCATGGGACTTTTCCTCTAGCTCCTCCAGTTTTCAGGACTCAGGGTCTATCAGCATGCTGTCATGTTGTCTTGTCAGTAGAGCATCGCTAAGCCACTGAGTCATAAATCTCTCGCCTCCATGGGTGAAATACGATGGCCAAATTTCCCAGGCTTCTCAGTAGGAAGCCAGCCCCACACAGAGGTCTCATTGACTAGCTCCAGGTTGACAGCTAGACTTCACCCCTACACTCCCAATCCCGAAATTGACACAGATTAGTGACTGCCACAATGCTTTAAGTCAGCAAACTCACATCTATTTTTTTCCCAATGATATCGCAAATATACATAGCAAAATAGACATCAGTTCAACAATTTCTACCCATGTTTCAATGCCATCAATTATATTCTTCAAATTGAGACTATGGAAAAAACACAACCAGGGTGTTGTGTTTAGAGGTTAGGATGATGAGGCTTCATCTCATGTTCAGAGGCAAGGATGACATGACTTCATCTCATGTACTTAGGACACAGTATCAGGAGAGACCAGTCTCTGTGGAAGGGCATCATGCTAGGTAAAATAGAGGGGCAGTGGAAAAGAGGAAGAACCTTGGCAGGATGGATTGGCATAGTGGCTCCAACAGTGAGTGCACACATATTAACAATTGTGAGGGATGGCACAGGATGGGCAGGGTTTTGTTCTGTTGTACGTGGGTCGCTTCGAGTCAGAATTACTCTCTGCGACCTAACTGCAACAATAACAACATAAGCTTGCCACAGCTAAGCTTTTTATCAGAACTTTCAACTTGCTCCTGTCAATCTGATCCTTCAGAAATAGTTCTTCCAGAAAACATGATGTTCAAGACATTTTTACTAAGTAAACTTATTTGGGGCTTAGTGAAGACTTCAGGACACATTTTTGGTGTACATTTTAAGGTTTAAAGGTGACCTTTAGATCAACAAACTGGGGAGCTTTCCCACCTCAATGGCTTTGGGAAGTATGGATTCCGTGAGAAATTAAGATTCTGTTGGATAAGAAGAGTGGGTGAAGGGAGACATGGGTCAGTGGAAGACATGAACAAAAAATGCTACAAATTGGGCTGAGCCCCGGTGGCGTAGTGGTTGTGCGCGGGACTGCGGCCCACTGGGATGGAGGTTCAATTACCACTCCCAGGAGCAAAGGCTGGGCCTCCTACTCCCACCACCAGGGCAGTGATGCCTTAAAAAAAAAAAGTTACAAATTATCAAAGGTTCATGAGGGGTGGGGGAGGGAGGGAAAAAATAAAATGCTTTGAAAATTATGACGGTAACAAAAGTACAAATGTGCTTGACCCAATAGATGGATTGTGATAAGAACTGTACAAATCCCCAAGAAAATGATTTTTAAAAAGAGTAGTTCTGTTGGATAATTTTTCAGAGGTGGAAACTGTCTACCTGCTTACAAAATAGGTTCTAGGAAAACATATGTAAGAGCCATTTTGCAGGCTCACAGGGGACATCAAGGAGGCCGGAGGGCAGAGACCCAGGTGGGAACACGTCATAAAACACAGATGGATATGTGAGTTAAGTAAAAAATATTGCTATTAGGGATCCAGTTCTTGCATTTATTCCAGGCAAAATGTGTTCAAACATATCTCTGGGGTCAGTGGATGACTGCAGACATGTTTTCTCAGTCACACTGTTGTCTTCATCTCTTTGGAGATGCTGTTGGAGATCAGAGAATCTGTTCCAACTCAAAGCAGCCCTCTTCCTGAAACCCTGCCCTGTCCTGGACCATCCTCACTATTGTTCTTAGAGGTGAGCTCATTGTGCAAGCCATTGTGCCCATCCATTTTTTCCCTCTTTTTCACTGTCTCTCTACTTTATGATGTCCTTCCCCAGGGACTGGCCTCTCCTGATGTCATCTCTAAAGTATGTGAGGTGATGTCTCACCATCCTTGCCTCTAAGGAGCACTGTAGCCAGACTTCTTCCAAGAGAGATTTGTTGGTTCTTTTGGGTAGCCTCTGGTACTTCCAATATTCTTTGCTGGCACCACAATTCAAATGCATGACTCTTCTTCTGCCTTCCTTATTCGATGTCCAGCTTTGACATGCTTATGAGGAGATTGAAAATACCATGGCTTGGGTCACGTGCACTTTAGTCCTTAAAGTAACATCCTGGTTTTTCAAAACCCTAAAGAGGTCATGTGCAGCAGATTTTTATGATGCAATACATTGTGTGATTTCATTAAGGTGCGTCAAAAAAGAGCCCAATCAGAACACTAGTTCCTGAGGGGATCTGTTGGGCAGAGGTGTGAGCTCAGTGACAGGGAATTCAAGCACATCCTACACAGGCCAATCCCTGTCAAGGGAAGGTCAAGGCTGTTTGCTCATAAAGACTGACAAACAGTCTTGGAACCCTATAAAGGATTGTTATGGGTTAGAATTGACCCTCTGACAGTGGATTGCATATTCTTTGGGTAATGTGCCTTAAGTATTCAAAACAGTTCCTTAAACAAATCAACCAATGAAAGAATATTGTAAAAGAAGCTCATTATGGTAGATACATAACCTGTTGTCAATTTGAGACTTAAGAGGGAGGGAGCAGAGTTTAGCCTATCAATCAAGTTACAGTTTGATGACCTCATTTGGAGGCACTAAGGAGATAAATTGCTTGCTGGAAGTGGGACACATGCTCACTCCCTGTGAGACTTTCCTGCTGACAAGATACATGAAGCTAGGCTAGTGCCCTGAGTTGGAGGAGCCACTTGGAGAACCCTGTCAGAGCTGAGATGCTTCCACTGCCTTTGGAAACACAAGACTTTCTGCCCACTGACATGTGATCTTCCTGCCTTTAGTGCCATTGCATGTGTTTTTTGAGTCTGAAGAGAAACTTATAGATTAATATAGGATATATGGGCTAATACAGAATTTATGGGCCTGATTTGGACTAGGATGTTTTCTTAAGGTACAATTACTCTTAATATAAAGCTCTTTCTTTCTTTTTTTTGGAGGGGGGGCATCACTGCTCTCCGGTGGTGAGATTAGGAGGCTCAGTCCCACTGCTGGAATAGAACCTCCGTCCCAGTGGGCCGCAGTCCCGCACACAACCACTACACCACCGGGGCTCAGCTCTAAAACTCTTTCTTATAGGCATTTGAATGTCTATGAATTTGTTTCTCTAGTCTACCTAGACTAATACAGTCATGGTCCACTTTTCCCCCAGATTCCAAGGGGTTTGTCTTCAGAGAGGGTCTTGAAGAACAAAGGATGACCATGTGGTTGATTTTTGAAGAAGTCTGAAGAATATTGAAAACTGCATCAGTGAGGAGAAGGCAGGAAAGTTGTGCTGAGAAATCTTTTTCCTGTTATGACAATGCACCTGCCCATTCTTTGAAGAGAATTCATTGAGATCTCTTACTTCGTGCACCCTATAGCTCTGGTCTTGTTCCCTCAGACTTCATTCTGCTCGCCAAACTTGAAGAGCATTTAAAAGGAACATTGTAGGAGTCCCCTGAGGATGCCCAAAGCACCTTTTAGTGAGGTCTATATCTAGCGGGGGGGGGGGGGAGGAGGGTTCTGTGGGGAAAGAACAGGTGAGCTGCATACTTGCAATCATCTTCAGTGTTACCCCTTCAGTGTAGGATGTTCTCAGCACAGGGACCCTGGGTTCAAAGGAAGGGTTCCACATCAGACTCTCATTGAGACCCCTTCAGAAGTTCTGTGAGATTTACCCTTGTACAAGGATCTGTCAAAAGGCATTAAAACCAAAAGAAATCATAGAGAGCTTCATTATATAATAATATCAAAATGTACAAGTATAATTTCTCAACCTTTTCTTCATCTAAGACTAGACATTGAGGCTGATGTTTCCATCTTTCTCTGACCCTTCCCCACAGAAATCTCTTCTCTTAAATGTATACCCCACCAAAGGAGCACTTTTGGTATCTACGAGGGACTCCAATCGTGTTCCTTTGGAATGCTCTTTAAGTTTGGACCACAGAACGAAGTCTGAAGGGCCCGCTGAGCTGCAGAAACACAGCAGCAGATGGATGCCTGGGGCTTGCTGGCCCATGACCAGAGAGCTGCCTGCCTGGGGCGGGGCACAGGGGTCTGAGTGTACCGTGGGTAGGAGTTGTGCACTGCTGGCTGTTCAGGCAGCAGACTTGGGAAACGTGACTGGAGTCAGTAGCAGGGCCCAGAAGAGAAGCAGAAGCGCAAGAGGGCCTCGGGACAAGCCCACAGCCTTTGATCTGATTCTCCGTCTACCTGTCCAGCCCTGTAAGGAAGGGTATGGTGGGTGTAGCGGTCATGTATTCATGATGTCAATTTCATGATTGGGATGTAGGGGTGGAATCTAGCCTGTTAATTTGGACATGGTCAATGAGTAGCCAATGAGGCCTCTGTGTAGGCATGGCTTTCTCCTGAGAATTCTGGGAAGTCTCACAGTATTTCTGAATTGGGGAAGAGAGACTTGACTGAGACGATGAACTCCTGACAAGATGAGATGACAGCATGCTGATCAATCCTGATTCCTGGAGAATGGAGGAGCTGAAGGAGAATCCACATGGCCTTGCCCTGATGGAACCAGACCCCTGGGGCTGGAGAAGCCACAGAGAGACCCCTACCAGCTTTGAGATGCTTCTACCACCAATGGACACTGCTGATGGACCCTGAGCTCTGGAAACAAGGAGCCATGGAGAGACCCCTGCCAGTGCTGGGATGCCTCTACCCCAGCTGGATACACAAGACTGTGCACCCAATGGCCTGTGACTTCATGAGTTGGAAGGAGACTTTATAGACTGGTATCAGATATATGGGCTAATATCGGACTTATAACTTTGGGCTGGAATAGGTTGGGATGCTTTCTCTATGTTCCATTCCTCTTGTATATAAACCTTTCCCTTATATCCATAGGCGTGTCGATGAATTTGTTTCTCTAGTCTACCCAGACTAACACAGTTGGTTTGGGATGGATAAGCCATCTCGTTTTGAGAATCAACTGTTATTGTTGGCCATCTGCTTTCTAAAACTAGTGACATTGGTTTTCCCTTTGCCAACACCACGTCTCGGGTGACTCCATCACAGATGAACACAGCACCCATGGAAGGGTAATGCCCATGGGTAGACTTGCCTCAGTCCTAGCAGTCTCATGTCCACTGAGAAGTTAGCGGTGCAGGTCGTCTGCCCATGCAGTTGGAGACAGACAGTCTCCAACAACCACCCTGACATTTGATGCTGAGCTAGTAACCCAGGTCCATCACAGAGATCACAGCAGAACCCTCTGGAATAAGGCAGTGCATTGCCCATCAAGCATCTTGGAGACTAGCTTCTGCTGGGCTCTGACACCAGGACGGGGCTTCCCCATGTCCAACTGCTTTTCCTTTTAGCCATCACCCCATTGGGGAGATGTTACGGCCTCTGTCTTACAGAGGAGGGAACTGAGGCTTGGAGAGATTGGATGACCCTCTCAAGGTCCTCTCTATCCAGTAAGCGGCAAAGTTGCTGGTTTTAGGCAAGAGGGGATTCTAGAGGCCTGGGGTACACCAGGACCAAGCTGTTCCCCAGCATTGTAAAGACTGGTTGTGCTGTAGGGCCCCTGGAGAACTTTCTGCACTTAGCAAGCAAGACTGCCAGTCATCTCACTCAGCGAGGGGGGCAAGGTTCTTACCTGCTGTGGAGGAAGAAGGAATACCCATCATTGGCATCTTTGCTTACAGGGCAAAACAAACAGTGGCTTTGCTAGGAGGCCTCCGCTCCTCCAGCCCAGGAAGCTTAACCACAAAGAAGTCAAAAGGAAGGGTCTGGGATAGGTTTGAAAGTGAAACGGCATGATGTCTTGTGTTAGACAGGGTTCTCTAGAGAGAAAAAAAAACAGCACACTAATAATTCTCTGTCTATATTTATATAGATAGAAATATATCTAACATAAGAAATAAATACTTAACTAATCTATAAAGCAGTACAAATGACTAGGTGCAACTCATTTGCGGGAGACAGCTAGTACACTGACAGTCCTTCAAGTCTTGAGGACTGCCAAGCAGTCCTCTGTAGAGCAATTCTGTCACAGGCAGCAAACAGCAAGGCAGGTCACCAACAGTCAACCCTATGACAGGTTCGACAGTCCCCAGATACATATGTATATTCCAGGAGCGTGGTGAAGCAGGACTTGAAGGAACCTCAACTCATAGCAAGACAGTCCACAGATTAGGTGTTCCCCTGGGTAGTGTCACTTGCCGACAGAGGCACAGGACAAACAAGGCAGCCAGCTGGTCTGAAGATCCAAGAGTAAGAGACAAAGGCAAGTCTTGCCAAACCATTGATATCTCTGCCCTTCCATTGATCTCACATGTGTTCTTTGACCATGTTGGCACAACAAACCTACCTATCACATGTTCCCATGCTGTAATCACTTGCACCCCCTCCCAAGGGCCTGCTGTTCTATTTCCAACCTCCTATCCCAGCTTCCATGGGGAGACAAGAGCTGGTCTGGGAGACACATCCCCTCTCCCACTGTGAGAGTCAAGCAAACTCTGGGGAACCAGAGGCACCAGCCCAAAGGCGCCAGAACAGAGCTGCGAAACCAGCCACTTGTCCTCTCTGTGGAGAACTCCGTCTGGAAACCATTACTGAACACTTGCTGGGCACACGAGGGAGGAAGTGGAAGAGAGAGAATACAGCCTGCCTTCCCTGGCTGTCTTTATGGAAACAGTTGCCAGGTCTTTCTCTCTTGGCACCAATGAAGAATGGAAGGCGGTCAGCAGTGGAGGCCTTTCTCCACTATACATCAGGGCTCCTCATGGGGCTTTCTGGAAGTGCTACACAGGGTGAATTAGGCCCTTCAGGCACTGGGCTTGAACTGTCAACTGTTTGCACTACCCAAGGACTTCCTTTGTCCAGAAAAGTTCACAGAAGGAAGGAAACCAGGGAGAGGGGGAGGGAGCTCGTGCAGAATGGAGTCAAAGAAGGGAAGGATGCGGGAGTGGGTAGAGGGAGGGAGGAGAAAAGGAGGGGGGGAAGACAGTAAAAGAGGGAAAAGGGAGCAGAGGGAGTCAAGAAGAGGAAGAGAGGAGGAGATGGAGGGGAGGAGGAAGAAAAGGAGGAAAGAGAGGCCCAAGGAAACAGGGACATGGTGCTCAATAAAGTCCAAGTGCAGGGCAAAGAAGAAATCCCTCCGGAGCAGGACTGACACCAGGCCTGCAACAGTGGGCTCAGGCCTGGGAACGTGGTAAGGATGGTGCAGGACCGCGCAGGGCTTCATTCTGTGGTGTGTGGGGTCCCTATGGCTCTGAATGGACTTGATGGGCCCTAACAACAGCAGAAAAGAAGGCAAAAGCAAAGCCCTCTGCGTCCCCTGGGGGGTCTGCAGCTTCCTGGAAAAAGTGGGGAGTCCTGAGCAGAGGACCGGGTTCTCCCCAGGGTGCAGGAGACATAATCCACCAAAGTTCCTGCCTCAAGAGGAAGTCGTCTGATGGAAGGTCATTCCTGTCACTGAGAACAAGAATAAACCGAGCAAAGACAACCTCCCCCTCAACCTCTCCTTTTTTCCCCTTTGGTTGCGATGAGATGGCTGTAATATGAAATTCAACCTTTCAGAGAGAACCATTCAGTGATATTTAGTCCATACATGCAAATAGTGTGACCCAGAGCAAACTCAGTCAACACAATTAAACACAAACAAAGGCCTCTCTTCCATTATGACAGTTCTAACTCAGAGTAAATCAATAGGGCACATTACAACTGTTCTTGGGGCTTGCAGGGATCATCTGTGGTTACTGTTTTCCCTACAACTCTTGGGCACAGGAAAGGTTACATCTGCAGACAAAGAAACAGGTTCGGCGCCAATGCTGAACCAATTGACATCCTCTTCTCAGTATTTGGATGATCAGAGCACAAAGCAGCAACACCTTCTAGGCCAGAGGCCCTGGGGAGCACCAAGGGTTAAGATTCTCAGCTGATAACCGTAAGGTGGGATCCACCAGCTGTGCCTAAGAAGAATGGACTGGTGGTCAAATTCCCCCCCAAAAGAAATGACAATTCAGCATGTGCTTAAAGTGAAAGCAAGCAGAAGAAAGATTGCCCAGTAAAGACAAGTATCCTAAATTTAATATAACAAGACAAATGTATTATAATGAATCAAATTTAGTTTATAATAGGAAGAAATCTAATAATCATTTTGATGTTATATGACTCACGTTACCTTTGGCCAAATTTTATTGGCCAGGATAGTCTAAATGTTCTAGAAACCATTTCACTTTCATATTTCAAACAAATAATATTAATGAGAAACAATAGTATGAGCAGGTATTTATGAATACCTTGTAAACTGACAACATTTTCTACAAATAGTAAATGCATCATTTTATGAAGAAAAATAAATCAGCCATTGAAAGCCCCGTGGGCTAAATCCACTCTGATACACATGGGATCACATAAACCAGAAGCAACTGCCTCCTGCTTTTTAAATGTCTAATGGCATTATCATAAAAATAAGAAAAACACTAAAACTATTTGCAGAATATATTTGACCATCTAACTGCAAAATCAACAATTTCAACTCACCCAGTGCTCCGTGGGAGAAAGAGGAGGCTGTCTGTGCCCATAAAGATATACAGCCTCAGAAACCCAATTTAGGGTGTTTGAATGAGTGGGTTTAGATTTTTTCCCTGAACTTACATGAAGGAACCCTGATGCCCCAGTGGATTAAGCAATGTGCTGCTAACTAAAAGGTCAGTAGTTCAAAACTCGCCAGCAGCTCCATGGGTGAAAAATGTGACTGCTCCCACTGAGGTGCAGAGTGTTGAAAACACACATATCTCTTTCTACTGTGTCTCAAATGGTCAAAATCAACTCCATGGCAGTGGATGGTTTGAACACTGGGAGAAAAATAGGGAGCAAGGTTGTCTCAGACCAAATTCTCCAAAGGTGCAAAGGCAGTGAAATTTATATATGAAAAATACTGAGAAATGCCTCTCTAGAAAATTGTTCATGTGGCTATAAAGGCTGTTTTCCCTACAACTCTTCAATGTCCAAAGTACCTCAGATAGACATCAAGCTGGAGGCTTTTCCTGATTTGCATAGCTGCAAGGGCTGAGGAAGCCAAGATCATCAAGTCAGACTGCAGGCAGCTGGCTGAAGTCCCAAGAACTGGAGATCAGGTGACAATAAGCTGTATGCAGTATTCAGAGCAAGCAAAAATACAAAAAACTTTTATAGACTATTCACATAGATTAGATATAGGCCATATGCCTGAAGACCCTCCTTTTCAATTAATTGGCTGTTCATACCAGTTCCAATTATGGGGAAAATTATACTATATCTGATCACAAAATAGGGATGACTATGTCATTACATATGATTTACATCATATAACGTACTAGGCTAAGAATAACATAATCAAGAGAAGTGGCATTGCATTCATTATCAGAAAGGATATTTCAAAACCAGTCTTGAAGTACAATGCTGACTCTGATAGAATTATATCTATCTGTCTTTCAGGAAATCCAGTCAAAACAACAATTATTTAAAAGATGCCCCAACCACAAAACTAGGGATGAAGAAATTGAAGAATTCTACCAATGTGTTCATTATGAAATAAATCAAACCTGTAGCTAAGAAACATTGATAATTATTAGCAATTGGAATGTAAAAGTTAGAAACAAAGAGGAAGGAATAGTAATTAGAAAATATCAACTTGATGATAGAAACAAAGTTGGAGCTCATAAGATAAAATTTGGCACAATCAATGAATTGTTCACAGAAAATACCTTTTTTCAACAACACAAAAGGTGACTATTCAGATGGAATACATAGAAATCAAATTTAATACATCTGCGGAAGAAACAATGGAGAAGCTCAAAATCAGTAGCTAAACCCAGGCCATGGGCTGACCATAGAACAGACCATCAATTTGTCACAAGTGAATTGAGGGTAAAGCTTAAGAAACAATACAAATACATGAGAGTGGAAATTGATGAGTCTATTTCACCTGAATTTCAAGAACAGATTTGATGCATTGAACACTAATGACAGATGACCAGATGAACTGTGGGAAGGTATCAAGAACATCCTTTATGAAGCAAGCAAAAGGTCATTAAAAAGACAGGAAAGGCAGCTGAACCCCGGTGGCATAGTGGTTGAGTGCGGGACTGCGGCCACTGGCTTGGCCGTTAAAATCCAGCAGCAGCTCTCCAGGAGCAAGGCTAGTCCTCCCACTTCCACCAGGGGTAGTGATGCCCCCCCCTTAAAAAAAAAAGACAGGAAAGAAGGAAAAGATCAGTGGATGTCAGAAGAACCTCTAAAACTTTCTCTTAGTCATAAAGTAGCTGATACAAATGGAAGAAATGATGAAAGAGCTGAATAGAATATTTCAAAAGACAGCTCAAGAGGACAAAGCCAAATATTACAATGAAATGTGAAAAGATATAGAATTAGAAAACCCAAAGGGAAGAACATGATCAACATATCTTACACTGAAAGAATTTAAGAAAAATTTAAGTCTCAAGTTTCAATTTTGAAAGCTCTTATGGACAAAATATTAAATGATGCAGAAAACATCTGTGGTAGTCACCTAATCTGGTGTCAATTTGATGATCTAGAGTGTAGGGGTGAAATCTAACTTGTTGATCTGGAGACAGCCAAAGAGACCTCTGTGTGGGCAGAGCCTTCTCCTGAGAATTCTGGGAAATCCAGTATTTTTCCTCCTTGGAGTCAGAGGACACCTGGTTTCTCTCTGCTCACTTCCTTGAAGAGTTTCTGCTGACAACTCTCACCCCTTGGGAACGCTCTACTGACAAGACACATAGCACTGCACTGATCGATCCCACGCCTGGGAACTGGAGGAGTCACTTGGGGACCCCTGCCAGCTGACCATGCTTTTGGATCAAAGACTTTCTACCCACTGTCCAGTGATCGTCCTGCACTCGGTGTCATTGCGTGTGTCTTGTGAGTCAGAAAAGGACTTTATGGATTGGTATCAGACATACGGGCTAATATCAGACTTCCGAACGTGATCTGAACAGGGCTGGTATAGTTTCTTGATGTACAGTTGCTGTTGCATAAAAAGCTCTTTCTTATAAACATATGTGTGCCTCCCTGGATTTGTTATAGTGAGTCACTGTTGCAAAAAAAAAAGAAGTCAGCATTTCATCATTTCAGGTGGTGGCATATGAGCAAGAACCAATGGTGTGTGAGGGAGAAGTTCAAGCTGCACAGAAAGCATTTGCTAAAACCAAAGCTCAGGAAATGATGGCATACCCAGTGAAATGTTTCAACAAGCTGATGAACCACTGCAAGCACTCACTCATCAATGCCAGGATATGTGGAAGATAGTTACTTGCCCAACAGACTGGAAGAAAGCCATATTTATGCTCATTCCAAATCAGGTGACCCAGGAGAATGCTAAATTATAGAACAATACCATTGACGTGACATCCAAGTAAAATTTTGCTGAAGATCATCCAACAATGGCTATATATAATAGTACACTGACAGGAAGCTATCAGAGGCTCAAGCTGGATTCAGAAGAGGACATGGAATAAGGGATATCATTGTTGATGTCACCCAGCTCTTCACTGAAAGCAGAGAATACAGCAAGATGTTTACACTCTTGATTGACTATGCCAAGCATTCAACTGAGTGTATCATAACAACATATAGACAGTCTTAGGTAGAACGGGAATTCCAGCACACTTCATTGCCCTCATCTGGAACTTGGGTTCCTAATGATCAAATGTGAACAGAGCAAGGGAATACTGCATGGTTACAACTCATAAAATGTGTGCATCAGGGTTGTAGCCTCTCCCTATAGTTATTCAATTCATGTGCTGAAAAAATACTCAGGGAGACTGGATTATATGAAGAAGAATATGGCACCAGGCTTGTAGAAAGGCTTAATAACAATCTTCAGTATGCAGGTGATGCACATTTTCTTGGTTAAAAGCAGGGAGGACTTGAAGCATTTGCTGATGAAGATTAAGGATTGCAGCCTTTAGCATGGATTACAGCTCAGGCTAAAGAAGACCAAAAGCCACATAGCTGGACCAGCAGGAACCATCGTGACACAGAGTGAAAAGGTTGAATCTGTCAAGGCTTTTGTCTTGCTTGGATTCACAGGCAATGTTCATGGAGCAGCAGTCAAGAGATGAAAAGGCACGCTGTATTGGATAAATCTGCTGCACCAGACCTGTGCAGAGTATTAAAAAGCAAGGACATTACTTCCAGTGCTGAGGGGTGCCTGGCCCAAGTCATAGTATTTTCTACTTCCTCATTGAATATGGAAGACTGTGGAAGAACTGATGAGTTTGAATTGTGGTGCTATAGAAGAATATGGAAAATACTGTGGACTGTGCCAGGGGGGTGAACAATGGAAAATTGGGTGAGGGGCGATGGAGGAAGATGTAAGATATGAAAAGAAAATAATCTATAACTTCTCAAGTGTTCATGAGAGAGGGAGGGTGGAGAAGGGAGGGAAGAAATGGGGAGCTGATATCAGGGGCTCAAGTGGGAAGATGATGCTTTGGAAATTATGATGGCGGCACAGGTGCAAATGTGCTTGTCACATTGGAGGAATGTATGGGTTGTGATAAGAGATGTAAGAGCGCCCCCATAAAAGTATTAAACAGAAAGAAAGAAAATACTGTGGAGTGCTAAAAGGACAAAGTAATCTGTCTTGGATGAAGTATGGCTAGAGGGATCCCTCATGGCAAGAATGGCAAGACTTACTTACTCTGACATGTTGTCAGGCGAGACCAGTCCCTGGGGAAGGACATCATGCTTGGTAAAGTGGAGAGGCAGTGGAAAGAGAAGAAGGTCCTCAAGGAGATGGGTAGACACTGTGGCTGCAAAAATGGGTACAGGTATAGGAGTTATTATGAGAAAGAGGCAGGACTGGGCAGTGTTTCTTTCTGCTGTGCATAGACTCACTCTGGTTTTGAACCAGCGTGGTCACACCTAACGACCACACCTGACTCCATAACTGCCAGATTGTATCATTGTGTTAATCCGGGTACACTAGAGGAACAAATTTCATAGACACGCATATGGATATAAGGAAAGGGTTTATATACAAAAGGAATGGGACACTGAGAAAGCATCCCAACCCAGTCCAGTTCAAAGTCATAAGTCTGATATTAGCCCATATGCTTGATACCAGCCTATAATGTCTCCTTCCGACTAACAAAGTCACAGGTCAGTAAGTGCAGAATCCTGGTGCTAGCAGGGGTCTCCCCAAGGCTCCTCACTTCCAGAGCTTAGGGTTCATAAACAGCATCCAGAGGTGGCAGAAGCAACTCATCACTGACAGGGGTCTCCATGTGGCCTCTCCAGCTTCAGAGGTCTGCCTCCATCAGGGCCAAGCCATGTGACTTCTACAGCTCCTCAGATGCTGCCATCTTGTCTTGTCCGTGATTCATCGTCTCTGAGACTAACTCCCAACAACTGGGAGATAGCTTCTCATCTTCACAAGGGAAATATCATGAGATTTCCCAGACATATCAGGAGAAAGCCATGCCCACACAGAGGCTTCATTGGCTACTCAATGGCTATCTCCAGATTAACAGGCTAGACTCCACCCCTACACCCCTACACAAAATTAACATAAGCACATGACTGCCACAATCATAAACGATAAACCAGAGAGAACCACAATCCAACCAAGTTGAAAAGCATTTCAGAGAAATAATTGAAAAACAGAAAGACGCTGTTCTCAGAAGTGGCTGTGTGAGGGGGCGGGGGGTGGGGGTGGGGGGAAGCTTACTTCACAGCAGGAAGTTATGGGTTTAGGTCCTTTTTAGAGGTAGAAATGAAGGCACTGTGGAGTTACATGGTGTGTCAAAAGTCACAAAGTGAGGAAGAGGCCATGTGGCTTTTCCATGCCCAACCTATTGTCACCTCCCATGTCAGTAAACAGTCCTTTAGAAGTGGACTGTCTCTGCTTTCTTCTTAGTCTGTTAGTCGGCAATCTCCCCTGAAACCTGTCCCACCCTGGGTGACCCCGCTGATACTTTGAACAGCAGCAGTGTTGCTTCCAGCATCACAGCCACACGCCAGCCACCATGGTTGGAGACGCTGACAGAAGGTGGTATATCTGAATGTAGAATCATATCACCAGACCCGTCACCTTCTTGTGGTTCCAGAGCCTCTCTGACTCTGCCCAGCTGGCTTCTCCAGGGCCCTGGCTTCCCCCTTCGCTCGAGCCTGGCCCAGCCCCCACTCCTGGCTGTCACAGCAGAAACCCAGGCCAACACACCTCAGAGAACGACTTGTGGTGCCTGTGCTTTGGTCCCTACGTTTCTGCCCCCAGAGTCCAGGCTCTGCTTTGAGACTCCACAGGGCCCTGGGGCGACTCTGTGCCAGGCTATACTGGCTGCTGCCAGCTTGGAGTGAGACACCGGCCTGGCCCTCACCAGTGCCCTTGCCTGGAAGCCTCCCAGTTGAGTTCGTTGAGCTGGTCACAGATCTCTAGCAGGAGTGAGACATGCTGCTGGACTTAGTTAAGGATGGAGAACCCCTTTCTGGCCACCTACTCACTCAATACTGTCATGGGCTCCAGGTGGCCGGTGTCTGAGCCTGTTACCAAAGTGATGCCGTGGGTCTGTAGAGCTTTCCTTGGGATTCCACAGGAGGGCTGCCGCCTGCAGCCTTTTCCCAGGATGCTAATTAAAAACACAGAGACCGAGACTGCATCATAAATAATTCAACTTGGAGGTCCTCAGGGACCCAGGGTTCACGCTGCTGCTCAAATCCCTGCAGGGCATGTTCGTTCCTACCCTTCTCAGTCTTTCTTGAGCTCTCCCACAAAAGAAAAGGACTTTCTAGCGGGCAGCCGCTCCCCACGGCCAGAAACCCTGGGACTAAAGGCAGTGATAGCTCAGTGGTAGAATTCTCACCTTCCATGTCAGAGAGCCTGGGTCAGTTCCCAGCCAATAAACCCCCTGCACAACCATCGCCCGGCTGTCAGTGGAGACTGAGCAGGTATCAGCAAAACTTTCAGACTAAGAGAGACTAGGAAGAAAAAACTGGTGATCAAATTAAAGGAAGAACTCCACGGTTGGATTCACAAGAAGTTACAGGGTGGTACAGGGCCAGACATACTGTCCAAGAGCCTGGAGTCCACGTGACTCAGGGCTGACTTCAGGCGTGTGTGGACCACTCACAGACTAAGAATGGCCGAGGTGCCAGCAGGCCAGTAGACGAGGCTATGGCCTGTCCCATGGAAGTCAAGTGGCACAGGAGTGGAGGACTTCCTCTGTTAGTGAAATTCCCAAACATCCCCGCTCCCGCTGGGGCAATGTCAGGAACTGCAGTGGGCCTCTGGCTCTAGAAAGCACTGAGCATCCACGGGTGACAGCTCCAGAGGCAAGACTGCCTTTGTTACTACCTCTTCCCTCAGGGGCCCTTGCTGCTTTCCTGATATTGATGGTGGGGTCCAGGCACCCATTGTGTCTCTATGAAAACGCTACAGGCACTGCGGTTCTGGAGAACCACAGAAAGACTGTTCTGCACCCTCTCCCTTCAGCCTTGTCACCATTGTTCCTGGGTTGCCGAGTGCCATTCGGCGCTCCCCTAGGCACTGAGTAAGAAACCCATCACAGCATCCTCCCTCGAGCTCAGGAAGCACAGACTCTCATGAGCTCCAGCTCTCAGACACCAGATGGGAGTTGACCAAGCAGATCATCGGTGGTCAGTTTTACATTTAACAGTTCATCAACATCTCGTTTAAACTCATCAACTGTATTGTCTTCAAGGTATCATTGTTTAACCTACTGCCTCCTTGGGTTTCCTGTCTCTAATCCTTCATCTGTGAGTAAGATGTTAGGCTGGAAGCTGCGAAGACTAATGAGCCCAAGCTAGGTAGGAACACCGCAGCTTGATGTCAGTGGCAGAGGTAGATGACTTGAAGTCAGTAGGTCAGATGATTGTTTCTGGGGTCAAAAGCCAGCATGACAGGCCATTGGCTCAAAGCCAAAGAGCTGGAGGTTAATGAGCCCAACGCAGGATCCAAACCCAGCAAGAAGTGAATGTGCTTTCCCACAATGCCCACTTATATAGGACATAAACCACACTTCTGGGGAAACTTCCTTCCAATTGCATCAGAGCTGATACCTGAGTAAGGGGCTACACTTCACTCTTCGTATAACTGCTTGGCATCTCATAGCAGGTCCCATCACAGAGCTGAAGATATTGCTTTGGGTCACCTCAATTACCAAACTTTTGTCTTTGGTTAAGTTATACTTTTGATCTTAAATGATTCATTATTCCAACACAGGGGTGAGTTTAGTTCCAGTCATGAAGCGGAATAAAGGTCTGTAGACCTGGGGGATCCAGCAGTCTCTCTCAGACTGGTAAGCCTGGTCTCTTATGAATCTGATTTGTGTTCCACAGTCTTCTGCTTTACCCAAGACTTTCTGTTGTTATCTTTTCTCATTGGACTTGGTTGTGGTAGGTGGGCACCATCTAGCTCTTCTGGTCTCAGGGTTGTGGAGACTGAGGTTTGTGTAATCCATTCATCCAGTGACCTAATTGTTTCCATTAAAAAATGTTCATCAATCTTCGTTTCTCCAGACAAGCAGGGCCCAGTAGTTATGCCTTAGGTCATCGGGTGTTCAAGGGCTGATGTGCCAGACACTGATTGCCAGACTTTTATTCTGAGGCAGGCTGGCTAAGCTCACCTCTAACTTCCAACCTTTCAGTTAACAGAGGCAAAGCACGTTGTTAATCATTCGTACCAACCAGGGACTCTAACAGAAGTCAGAGACTACCAAATCTATCAGTCACGTGATGTTTTAGAGGCCTAATACTTGATCTGGAAAAGAACCAAATTGACTGCCATAGGGTCAAATCTGAGTCATACTAACTCCATAAGACAGAGTCGAACTGCCCCTCTGTGAGAAGTCTTTATGGTAGTAGAAAGGCTTATCTTTTCCCTGGTGGTTTCCAACTGCTGACCGTGTGGTTATGAATCCAGCATGTAATCCACTATGGTCCCAGAGCTCCTTGACTAGGAGTAACTGTTCCTAGGAGTTGTTGGAGTGATGGTGCCTTCTGTTGTATGTAGAGTCCCCATGAGTCAGAACCAACATGCCGGCACCAAACAATAACAACTGCATGAGAAGAACAGGATATTTCATTCCAAACCCACAGCCACTTGGACTGAAGAGAAACCTGAAGGATGAACCCTATCCTAAGGACAGAAGCTGTTGATTATTGGTTTCCGGGACTGAGCTTCTGCATTCTGGACAAACCAGACTGACTTTGATTCACAAACTCAACACAATCAAGCGGGGGCTCCCAGCTCCTTCTCCTTCCCGACCCCATGCCAGACACCGACCAGATCCTCGGCATTCGTACAGTTAACAGTCCGTGTACTCATGTGCTGTTCTTCTCTACAGCAAGAATTTGAGTTGCAGACAGTGCTGAGGAAAACCAGGCTCCCGATAAAAATAATTCTGTGTCACATAAACCGAGACAGTAAAAGTTCGACACTGAACACATGCTGTGGATTCTTCCATTTCTGGTGCTGTGTCTGAGTCACCTTCCTTTCTTTTGTTTACTGTGTCCGCCTTGGCTTGCCTTTTTTACTTGTTGCCGAGAACATACACGGTGAAACAGACGGGCCCTTCAGCCATTTTTTTTTCCTTCAGCCATTTCTAGAGGAAGAATTCAGTGACGGCGAATTTGTTTTTCAAATTTTGCAACCGTTGCCACTCTCCCTGTTCCCCAACCAAACCAAACGCACTGCCACTGAGTCAGTGCTGACGCACATCCAATCTTTCTCTCAAGGAGCAGCTGGTGGTTTCAAACTGCAAACCATGTGGATCGTGATGCAACTCATCACATGACACTATCAGCGCTCCTCAAGCTTCTTTGATCTTATATAGGTAGTTCTACAAAGAGTTAACTGCTCAAGGTAGATAGATACAGATATATGTGTATTATTATTATTATTATTATTATTATTACTACCACTATTTTGTTTTGTTTTGGGGGGCATCACTGCCCTCTGGTGGGAGTGGGAGGCCCAACCTTGCTCCTGGAGAGCTGCTACTGGATTTGAACAGCCAACCCAGTGGGCCACTATGCCACTGGGGCTCAGCCCTATTTTTATTATTTTACCTGTAAAGCTAATCTACTATTAGTTTCAAAGAGTTCAGGGGAGAGTCTGGATTTAAAGTTTAAAGACGATTATTGATTTAAAGGCAAATATTTCAGAGGTCCCTTCAGCTCCTGGGACTCCAGAAATCCTAGACTCCTTGAGAATGTGCAAGTTTCTTCTGCAGGATGTCACTTTGCACCAGGATTCCTCTTCAGAATCTCCAGTTACAATGTTCGGTCATGGTAGCCAGGCACCATTCAAGTCTGGTTTGGCAAAGGAGGCAATCATTCCATTTCCTGCTTTTCTTCGTCTTGCCTACTGTGAGGATGACACAGGACCGGGCCGTGTTGCGTTCTGTTGGACCTGGTGTTGCCATGGGTGGAAACTGGTTTGATGGCCCCTAACAACACCAACAACATGGTTTGCTTTTTGCTTCTTTCAAACTGTTTCATTGGGGCCTCATCTGGGCATCATACCATTCCATAGCTCAACCATAACAAGCAGGGTTGTGCAACCGCTACCAAGATCGGTTCAAAACAACATCCTTGACTCTTCTTCCTTTGTTGAGCCAGGCCAATAGAAACAAGTTATTGAGCCGTGGATAGCTGCTTTGCAGGCTTTGAGGACCCACGCACGATGCAGTGTTCTATAATTTGTGCATTCTGCTGGGCTATCTTTCCTTGGAAAGAATACAAATATGGATTTCTTCTAGTCAATTGGTCAAGCAGCTGTCTCCCAGGTTTTTTGACATTAATGAGGGAGAACTTCCAGTGTTTCATCAGCTTGTTGAAACTTTCAACAGCTATCAACTTCTGGACACATATTACATATTAAACTGGATCGTGAAGGTTCCAGGGGCACCATCAAATATATCCTGAGGGAGCAGGAATATGGACAGAATTAATGATATTAAGCTTGCATCTGTTGAGGCCTCTGCTGCTTCCTAGAGTTTTTGTAAGATAGGTGCTACAAATGGGTGGTTTCAGAAAACAGAAATTTATTTTCTCACAGTTTGGAAGACTGAAAATTCAAGTTAAGATCTCAGCTCTCTCAAAGAGTTTATTAGAAGTTCCAGGAGTTGCCTGTGTCCTTGGCCAAACTCATAAGTTACCTACCCTCGCCCCTGTGTATGCTTCCACCTCTGTGTCTAACTCTGAAATCATTAGCTTTAGGACTCAGCCTACGCTGGTAAGATTGATTGGTTACATTGCCTTTGATTACATTACAAAAGGTGCTTGTATAATATAAAATTAAATCCAGAGGATTAGGAGTATAAGATTCCACCATGTATTTCGAGGAGGGTGACAATTCAACCCATAACAGCCCCACAATGATGGTGACCTCTGGTAGACAGTGAGAGAGAGAGTGTCTACCTAGGATGCCTCTTCTGAGAATCTCTGATTGAAGCCATAAACAAACAAACAAACAAGCACCTGATGCAGCTAGAGAAGAGTCAACACATATGGAACATCACTTTGAGTGCATCCAGGTTTGAAGTGCACAGAGGAGAAGAAACCATCAAGGAACAAGAGCAGCAGCCCATGAATTAGAGGCTAACCAGGATCATCGGACCGGAGAGAGATGGAGAACTGGACTTGGGTTCCCTAATGAAGTGGGAGTGAAAACTAAATAATAAGCAGAAGATCTGGTATTCAGCAAGTCAGTGGTATTCACAGAGGGGGTCATTCAGAGGGCTGTTACCCGTGGGACAGATGGTGGCCTCATTAAATCTAAATCAAAATGAATCAACAAAAGAGGCAGCTGTGAAAATATCTTTGATGGATTGGATCATTTGCTGGTAAAACAAAGGTTATACCCACCCCTTGCAGTTACATGATGTTGGATGTCTTCCGAGCAGTGAAGGCTACATAGTCTGTAGGGTTTGGTACAAAAGGAAGGTGCAAGGCCCCCTTTCTGAAAATGCTGATAAATTTTTGACAGTAGCAGCAGAACACTGAAAGCATTGCAGGCCATTCTGAGTGCAGGACTCGCTCAACACGAGTCATGGGCCCATAAAGCCAATCCTGTTCCCAACAAGCTTTCTCCAAACTTTCATTTCAGAGACTGAGATAGTTAATCTGTTATCAATTTGAGAGGATTATGAGTGAATGGGTGGAGTCTATTCTGGTAATCATTGTATAGCCAATGAGGCCTCTGTGTGGACATGGCCTTCCCCTGAGGATTCTGGGAATTCTGCTATTTCCTCCTTGGAAGTGGGGAGACATACTCTCTTTCTCTGCTCACACTCTGGGAGACATAGACACTAACAAGGCATATAGAACTACTCTGGTGTCTTGAGCTGAAGGAGTCAAGTGAAGAGCCCTACTAGTGCTGAGATGCTTATGTCACTGGATTCACAAGACTTTCCACCCACTGCCCTGTGCTTTTCCTGCATTTGACATCATTGAATGTGTTTTGTGAGTCTGAAGAGGACTTTATAGATTGGTATCGGACATTTGGGTTAATAGCAGACTTATGGTCTTGATCTGGACTTGGCTGTGATGTTTTCTCAATATTCAACTTATCTTTCTTATACATTTATGAGTCTACCTTAATTTGTTCCTCTTGTCTACCTGGAGTATCACAGAGGCATTTTAAAAAATGGTCTGATCCACCCAAGTCATTTTGGAAACATCCCCTTATTTAGTTGCCAAACAACAGAATGCCCTTTCTTCATTGATGTCTGGGTCAAACATCTTGCTTTCCAGGTTGTGCAAGAATTGGCAACCTAAGACCAACACACATTGGCCATTCCTATATTTTCTTTGCTCTGTGTGACATGCATTAGTTCTGCAGGTATACTTTTGCTTTAGTGAATGAATGCTATTGATTTTTTGGCCTTGTGTGTAGCCCCAATTGTTTTCTTAAGTGATGTGCAGTCACTTGTTTTTAACTTGCATAAGTGAATGTTCTAGATATTTCAGTCCAATAAGCTTTACTATGCATATACATATTCCTTTTCACCCTAGTCTTTTCAATTCTGTACCAGTAGCAAAATTTAGGATATTACTAACTGAATGATCAAAAGTCCTCTGTATGCTACTCATATTATCTTTCAAGTACCTGATAATGTTGCCGCTAAAGTAGACCAGGGATATAGAGAAACATTAAATAAATCAATGATTTTTTAGTTTGCACTTAACTGCAAACCCTAAACTAAGAACAATTCATTATTTATTAAATCATTTTATTTGGGACTCATACAACTATTAGCATGATCAATACATACATCAATTGTATGCAGGCCACATTTGCACATTTGTTGCCATCATCATTCATCATTCTCAAGACATTCTCCTTCTACTTAGGTCCCCAGTATTAGCTCCCCATATTTCCCTCCCTCCCCACTCCCCCTCCCCCATGAACTCTTAATAATTTACAAATTAGCAATATTTTCTCATATCGTCCACTACCTGATATGTCCCTTCACCCACTTCCCTGTTTGAATCCCAGGAAGTAGGTTATATGTAGATCCTTGTACAAGGAACAATTCGTTCTTATGTGGCCCTACTCAATATTTGTCCTCACGAAGTCATCACTGAAGATATGGGTGCTATAGAGTGTGCAATGAAAAAATCAGATGGCACCTATCAGGAAAAAATAGCATATTAGGTCTTAAAGGTTTACCTTAAACAAGCAGCCACATAAGTGAAGTGCCAGCAAAATCCACACAGAAGAAGCACAGTAGCCCATGTGATCCAAGGATTTCAAATAGCAAGACCTGGATCAGAGGAGGGAATTGTACTAGAGCTTAAATTCTGGACACTCGGTTTGCAGAAGGCTAACGATGACATTTGCAAAGTCTACAAGGGCATTAAAGCTCTATTGACTTTTCTCAGACCATTGAACAGGTATGTAAATGGTCTTGTACACAGAAAGGCTGAATTTGAAAGTGGGTTACTGCAGGTGCCGTTTTGTTTAAATTTGATATCTTAACAGCTGTTTTCCCTTTTGATTCATTTGAACATTTTTATTACTTTCTGCTTTCTTTTGGAATAAGGTTTTTCTGTGTTGTATTTTATTGTTGTGGCTATTTTCTTCTTTTTGTATGCTTTTATTGATTGGAAATTCAAGATAGGTAAATTTAGAGAGAGAGCAACTAGATGAATAGTTTCTTGAAGCCATAACAGGAGATTGTGGGCACAGGAAAGGTGAAAAGCAATGGATGCAACATAGAGAAAATGTTTCAAAAATGACCATGGTAATGATTGCACAACTCTTTTTTTTTTTTTTTGGAGGGGGGAGCATCACTGCCCTCTGGTGGTTGTTGGATGCACAACTCTTTTTCATGTATTTGAACTACTGATTTGTGTGGCATATGACTCGTCAATAAAATCATCTTTAAAATATAAGAATGTTTTTCTTGTTTGGGAGATCAAATGATTCCCTATTTGTTATGGATTGAATCAGTTATACTCCATCAACCCAAAATATGTGTTTTCATTTCCACACCTGTGGAAGGAATGCTGCCTGGAAAAAGAGTTTACTTTGCCATGTTAGGAGCCCTGGCAGCATCCTAGACCACATCTCTTTTGAATCATAACAAGAGCAGATTAGGCACAGATATATTCACAAAACTGGGGAAGAAGATCAAAATCAGGTGAGAAACACCTAGGAACCAAGGAAAGTCTGGTACTAACCCAAGGAAAAACAGTACAACCAAGATGTTCATTGGGACTCTGAGCCTCCAGAACCAGAACTCGGGGCGCAGGGAGGGGGGATACTTTTCTATACTTTAAAGCCGCTCACTTGTAGTATCAATGTCACAGAAGCACTGGGAAGTCAAGATAACCCTGATTCTGGTGGGAGGAATGGTCTCTTCCCATCATATGAACCCAAAAGAGGCAGATAGATCTTCTCCTACTTCCGGGTAACCAGTCACGTGATCCTGGCTCTCTCCATCAGGCACTCACTACAAAATTTTGAGTTTTGGGAAGAGACACCATGATGTAGGACACTGGGAGATACTTCAGTCTGGTGGTGACAAAATCAAGCAGTCAGGGCAGACTGGCATGAGTTTCAACCCAAGTGTCCTGTGGAACTAGTGTCAGAATCCCATCCTACCTACTCCTGCTACACCCTCTACTGCTGAGCTTTCTTGGGATGCTGCCTGTTTTCCAAGTGTGAATTCAGAGGAAGGGACCCAAGCCCACCCCTAGGTTCAATAATTTGCTAGAAGGAGTCACAAAACTCACCAACACTGTTATATCCATTCTTGCTGTTCAGTGCCATTGAGTTGGTTCTGACCCATAGCGACTCTATACACAACACAATGAAACACTGCCCAGTCCTGTACCAGCCTCACAATTATTATGTTGCAGTCTATTATTGCAACCATTCTGTCAACCCATCTCCTTGATGATCTTCCTATTTTTTTTCTCTAGCTGATCCTCTACTTTATCTCGCACAGGGTCTATGTTATTCAGGGTTCTCTAGAGAAATAAAACCAGGATGCTAATAATTATACATATGTGTGTGTGTGTATATATATATATATATATATATACAGATAGATATATAACATAAGAAATAAACATCTATAAAGCAGTAAAAATGTCTCAGTGCAACTCACTTGTGTGAGACAGCTAGTACACTGGCAGTCCTTTGAGTCTTGAGGGCTACCAGGTAGTCCGCTGTAGAGCAATTCAGGCTATCTTGTCACAGGCAGCAAACAGCAAGGCAGGTCCCCAGCAGTCAGCCAGATGACAAGGTCTGACAGTCCCCAGCTCAAGAGATGTTTATTCTAGTAGCGTGACAAAGCAGATCTTGAAGGAACCTCAAATTACAGTGATACAGTTCATGGATTAGGTGTCCCACAGGTGTAGCTTGCAAATGGAGGCACAGAACAAGCAAGGCAATTAATTGTACTATGAGCAAGAGACAAGAAAGGGGAGGCTGGCTGAGCCATTTATCTCCCCGCCCTTCAATTAATCCCACATGTGTTCATTGGCCATACTGGCACAATAAACCTACTTGTGACAGGATCCTTTCCTAGAGACTGGTCTCTCCTAATAGTATCTGAAGGGTGGGGGACAAAGTCTTGTCATCCTTGCTTCTGAAGAGCACAGTGGCTGTCTTTCTTCCAAGATAGATTTGTTTGCTCTTCTGGCATGGGTATTTCTGATTTTCTTTGCCAACATCATAATTTAGATCTAGTTCTTGGCTGTCTTCCTAATTCATTGTCCAACTTCCACATGTATATGAGGTGATTGAAAATCCTCATGGAAACTGATCCAAATTAAAACGAGCCATGTGACAAGATGCATAGAGTTCCAAGTATGAACTTCTGGTGGTCCTTTCAGTGGAGCCATGTGGGCAGCACTTACTCTCCCAGCAGGGATGTGATAGGACACACCATCTCACTCATGTCAGAGTCTCATCTTTCTCCCATGGAGCAGTTGGTGGTTTCAAACTGCCAGCCTTGCAGTTAGCCACCCCTTGCTATTAGCGCACGGTATCACCATAGACACAATGTGCACAGAATATTGCCAACTAGGGAAATACCCCCCACACCTTGGGGTTCTTTTTTTGTTAGGGATGAGACACATAGACCCAGCAGATGGCCCTTGTGCCTAATTTCCATCTGCTGACCCTCTAGAGGTGGACTATCCCAAGGCCCTTGGCCTAGTTAGCATCAACGACGTATCTCCAATATCCTAAGGGCCCCAGGTAAACAAAAACACCCCTATCCAGCAGGACATTCCAAATTGCTTAGTTAGAAATTGTCTTCCAGGAATTGTGTGGAAGGTCCACACAAAATTAACTGGACAAAATTAACTCTTCACGCTACATCAATACCTCTCTAGTTTTTCCACCCACTCCCCTGGGTGCCCACGTCTTTTCTTAGGAAACCTTTACAAAGTCCCTAGCTTCCTGCATCTTCCAATGCCACTTAGGGTGAGCAGAACTGATATTCACTCACTCATTCACTTACTCACTCACTCACTCACTCACTCACTCACTCACTCACTCACTCACTGCTGCACTGTCCATGCTGTGATTCAGAGACCTTATTGGACAGAGTAGAGATGCCCATGTGAGATTGCTCAGAAGAATAGAAATCCCTGTTTTTGTTTTTTGTTTCTATTAGAGCGGCTGGTGGTTTTGAACTTCGGACAATGCAGATCACAGTCCAACGCATAGCCACTCTACCACCAGGGCTTCTGACATCCTATACTGTGATTGTTGTCCTAATGTCAGCAGAGACACAGAGACATCTAGGGACCTCTCCAATATCACACCGCTGGTCCAATCCTCATGAACGCTAAGAGTAACCCTATGTCTCTTGGTTTTTATCAAGTTGCCAGGCCCCGTAATTGCTTCCGGAGCTTTCCAAGATGAAGCAGCTGTTGGAAAGGTCGGAAGAGGCAGGTCAGGTGGACTCCATCTCAAAGATTTGGCGATCTGTTTTTGTTTGTCATTCTGCTGAAATTAAGCCTGGTCGGGCATCCAAAAGCATCTGTGGGAGGCTACAAGGTAAGAACTTTTTTTTTTTTAATCATTTTATTGGGGGTTCGTACAACTCTTATTACAATGCCTACATGCATCCATTGTGTCAAGCCCATTTGTACATTTGTGGCAAAAGGCAGCTTTTATAGAACACTAAGTTTTTGTACATCTTTACAAGTTTCCCAAAGCAGCTTTTCAGCTCTGTGTTGGGGAAGCCAGCCAGATTTCCTCGGAGACCTTTCTGCATCCATAGCTTGACAGTGATAAAGGACATCCTTCAGCAGCTTTTTTCTACCCTGAGCTAGAGCTAAAGGTCCCTTGTGGGACCCAAGGCTAGTCTCCTCTCTAGGAGACAATTCACCCCCTTACTCACCCTCCCGCCAGCTGGTCCCATCTGTTGCCAGTAGTCTTGGGAGAGAGGCAATCACTAAGGTAACCACAAGGCCTCGGGGGTGGGGGGGCGTGGGCAGACAGAGGCACACAGCAACTGCCCCTGCTGGGCACGCAGCCTGTGCCCTGTTCTGGAGGGATGCTGATGTCCTCTGCCAGCTGAGGTCATAGCCCAGGGTTCGCAAGGTTACTGGAGAGATAGGCGTAGGTTGAAGCCTTCTTGGGCCTATGATCAGAGGCCAGGATCAAGAGAGCAGAGTTCTGGGAAGGGCCCAAGGGGTGCCTGGGAGGGTCTATAATATTCCTGGTGGATCATGGAGACTCCAGAGGCTTTGAAGACCATCTCTTCCAAATGGGGAGACTGAAGCCCAGGGTGATTGGTGTTTAGCAGAGATATCTTACTTGTCTGCTATTTCATTTAAGAGTTTTCTGTACAAAAGACTCTAGACTATCCCAGAGAAGGGGGCTGAGTACTGTTCCAGGGGCAATGTAGAATTGCATCACTTGTTTAAATCATTCATTCAGTGTGTTAGTCCGGGTAGACTAGAGGAACAAATTCAAGGACATGCATATGGATATAAGGAATGGGTTTATATTCAAGAGGAACAGGACATTGAGAAAACATCCCAGCCCAGTCCAGATCAAAGTCACAAGTCCGATATTAACCCATATGCCCGATATCAGTCCATAAAGTCTCCTTCTGACTCATGAAGTCACAGGTCAGTGGGTACAGAGTCCCGGCACCGACAGGGGTCTCCCCATGACTCCTCGCTTCCAGGGCTCAGGGTACATCAACAGCCTACCGTGGTGGCAGAAGCAACTCATCGCTTGCAGAGGTCTCCATGTGGCTTCCCCAGCCTCAGAGGTCCAGCTCCATCAGGGCAAAGCCGTGTGGTCCCTCCACCAGCTACTCCAGCCTCTCAGATGCTGTCATTCTGTGTTGCCTGTGGTTAATCATATCCCAAACTAACTCCCAACAACTGGGGAAGATAGCTTCTCATCTTCACGAGGGAAATACCGCGAGATTTCCCAGGAGTCTCAGGTGAAAGCCATGCCCACATAGAGGCCTCATTGGCTACTCAATGGCTATCTCCAGATTAACAGGCCAGACTCCACCCCTACATTTCAATCATAAAATTAACATAAGCACATGACTCCCACATTCAGCAAATACTTACTGAACGCCTATGCAAGTGAAAGTCGGACATTGAATAGTGAAGGCTGAGGAAGAATCGAGTCATTAGAATTGCGGAGTTGGGTGAAGAATACTGAAAGTACCATGGACTGCTGAGAAAACAACCACCTCTGCCTGGAAGAAGGACAGCCAGAAGGCTCCTTAGAAGCAAGGATGGAGTGACTTCATCCCACGTTATTTGGATGTATTCTCAGGAGAGACTACTCCCTGGAAAAGAACATGGTGCTTGGTAAAGTACTGATGCAGCCCCAAAGAGGAAGGCCCTCAACACGATGGACAAGTCAGTGGCTGCGACAATGGCCTCCAATACAAGTATAACTGGGAGAATGGTGCTGGACGGGGCAGGATTTCACTCTGCTGAACACAGGGCACCTCGAGGGTACCTAGCAACCTGCTATGAGTGTCCAGCGATGGTCCTAACACAGGACTGCAAACCTGGTGACGTAAGAACCACAGAAATATATGCACAGTTCTGGAGGCCAGGCGTTCCAAATCAATACGATGGCACTTGCCTCCAAAGACTCTGGGGGGAGACTTCCCTGTCTCATCCAGCGTCCTTGGCAGCGTTATTCCAACCTCTGCTTCCATCTTCCCCTTTTCTTCACATCTCAAAAGGCGTGGTCCAGTGGGCTAACCAGTAGGTGGCTAGAAAGCTTCTGCCCACCAGCTTCTCCAAAGGAGAATGGCGAGGCGGTCTGCTCCTTTAAAGAGCACAGCCTTGGAAACCACAGGGAGCAGCTCTCCGCGGTCCTGTAGGGTTGCTATGAATTAAGATGGACTCGATTGTTCCTCTGCTCTTCTCCTAAGGACATGTGTCATTGGGTTTGGGCTTTAATTCAGAATAATGTCATCCACCAAAGCCCAAACCATGCCCATCCAGTCCCTTCCAACGCATACCAACCCAATATATGGTCTGAAAGTCCATAAATTTCAGGGGCACCAACAACTTCTATTTTTCCTTGGGAGTAATTGGTGGTTTTTCATTGGTGCTCACCTGTCAGCATGACTGGGGTTCCTTTCCCAGGGACATAGCTTTCAGGGTCCCAGCAGCACACTGGCCACCACAGTCCAACTAATTACAGATCTGGTTTAGAAAGCCTTCGGTTAATTCACTGGCCACCGATGTATGAAGTTTGGACACAATTTGCCAGCTCCAGATGCTGGCAAATGGTTATTAATATTTGCTTAATATTTTGGAGGAGATATAATTGCGGAAAAGTCCTAGCTGCATCTGACAAATTCCTCTTTTTTAATATTACATAAAATTTAAACTAGCCATAGGAGCAAGTGGTCATTGAAAACTGTCAAGGCAAATTTAATAGCCAATCAATATAGCCCCAAATCCAGGCTTATGGTGAACATTTTTGAATCAAGGCATGGAGATAAAGACTGCCATGCTCATCTGCAATTGGGGGAAGAAATGAGAGGGATTGGATTCTGAGGCAGGAAGAAACTAGAGCTAATAGGAATGTCTGCTTCTACAGTTCAATTGTCCTTCTCTCTTCTGATGGTACTACCTTTTGTGAAAGAGAGAATGGCCTCCGGATGGCTGGAGTCTTCAGGGAGCACAACTAAGCTTCTGACCTCTCCCCAGATGCTGGCAAATGGTTACTAATACTTGCTTAATAGTTCAGAGGAGATATAATTGTGGAAAAGCCCTAGCTTCATCTGACACTGATTAAAGGATAAGAGCTGATGCATTTGAATTATGGTCTGATGAAGAATAATATTGAAAGTGCCCTTGTCTCCCAAAAGAATAAGCAAGTCAGTCTTAGAAGAAGTTCAGCCAGAATGACCCCGAGAAGCGAGGATGGCGAGTGGTTGGCTCATGTCCTTGGAGCGAGCTATCAGGAGGAGAGGCCCCTCCCTGGGGAAGGTCATAAGCTTGGTGCAACAAGGAAGCAACAAGGAAGAAGACCCGCTCGACAAGATGAATTGACAGAATGATTGCAACCGTGGCCTACGGAAGAACTGTAAGGGTGGTGCCGGACCGAGCAGTATTGTAGATCAGGATCGCTGTGAGTTGGAACAGATTCACTGGCATCTAACCATGACAAGGATAACAAGAAGAAATTCATTTCCCTTGCAAAGATTTCACCTCCCACCCCCAAGGTCACTTTCACAGGTTCTAGGTGAACATCGTTTTGGGGAGGTGCCAGATCCTCTCCTCAACCCTAGGTGTAACAGCAAACAGCACGAGACAGGACCTTGTTTTCATGAAGTTCGTTTTCCAATGGGGGAGAGACAAGCAAGCAAACAGTACAATACAACACCGTTTCAGATAGTGGAAACTGCTCTGAGGAACAGTGGGGATGGTCAAGGAGAAGGAGATGGTCTGGGCTGGGTTGGGGAGAGGGAGGTGTCCTCTCACAGATAAAGCCCACTGGGTGGGTGTGACTTGCACACGCGCACCTCCCTTCTATCCCAGCTCAGAGGACTGGATGCAGGACACAGCAGAGGAGCCTGAAAAACGAAGAGAAACGTGGTAGCTTTGTTTTTGAGAGCATGCCCCAGAGGAATGCAGCCTTTCCTGAAGCCCATCTGCTGAACTGTCTGCACAGTGGCCCCCAGGAAAGGGAACAGCAGAGGGTAGAAATGCGGTCAGTGGAATTTGGACTTTCAAGACTGCAACGTGAGCTGGCATAAATGTGAGGGCATCCCTGGGGGCCAGAGATGGCAGAGAGACAGAAAGGTCCAAGAAGAAAACCAGAATCAAGGACAAACCCATCTCCAGCTACTCCATGCTGTGAGTTTTCCCAAAGACCTTGTTGGGAAGACCTTGAGAAGGCAATGCTGCCATGACAACGGGAGAGGGTGAGGACTACTCAGTACCTTTCTATAGCTCAGGCTTGTGTTAAACACCTTGCCTGCATCAGCCTGCCCTTGATGTGCAGTGAATATGTCTGAAAGTTGGTACCAAGCGCACACAGTGAAGGGGGAGTGGGAGGGTCTGATAGAGGGTGGGAGTCCAGCCCCTTGGGTTGGAAGGGATGCTAAACACAATTTGGAAGAGGTACTGTTAGATCTCTTGAGGAGAGATCTATTCCCCAGTCCCTGGCTCCACATGAGAAAGAATTCACGCCGAAACCTTGCTTTGTAATCCCTGCGAGTTTTATGAAAGTTGGAGGAAGTTTCACGTTTCCACGGGCACTCACAGGCCCCTCGCCCCAGGATTCCGCCTGGGAAGCTGCTCAGAAAGTCAAGCGGTCGGCTGTGGACCATCGCCAGCTGTGCTGCATTGTGTAGCAGCCGCTGGGAAAGAGCCCTCCAGAGCCAACCTGTTGGCCTTTTCCATTCCTCCACGGGGAGGTTGGTTGACGACCATGGTCATCTCCATGGGCTGAACTGAATCCACCTGACCGAGGTGGGTAGCTCGAACCTCTGAGCATGCGCAATGGATGCCCTTTTCCCTATACTACTCTAGCTAACAGCACCTCCTCAAAGAAGAGTACACTTGAAGGACATGGACCAAGCAGAGTTTGGGGGGACCTTCTTCACTGAGTTCTGTTATGGCTCAAAATGAGGAGAACCCTGGAAAATACTCATTGCTAATCACCTCATGTCATGTTGAAGTGTGAATCTAGGAGGTTTATAAGTTGTCAAAGAATGAAACGGAACACTTGAAGAGCTGGAATGAGCTGCAATAGACTTGTACCGGTTCTTTGGAATCAGAATTATACAAGTTTGCCTACCATGCTGGAAATGACATATCTAAGAGGAGCTGCATCACATTATCCAAAAGAACATTTCAAAGCAAATGTAGGAGAGGGTGTAGAGTGACTGAAAGGTTTTGCACACTGCTGGTGGGCTTGTAAACATGAACAACCATTGTGCAAAATGACATGACGCTACTTAAAACGAGGACCAGAACTATCACACCACCCAGTAATTTCTGCTGAGCGTACACCCCAAAGAAGTAAGAGACAGAACACAAGCAAAAATATGCTCTCTTATGTGCATTGCAGCACGGTTCACAATAGCAAGAAGCTGGAAACAGCCGAAGTGCCCATCAGTGAATGGATAAAGCAACTCTGGTACATACACACAATGAAATACTATGCATCCCCCCCCAAAAAAATACAGTGATGAAACCACACAACATCTCATGACATCAATGGACCAAGAAGCCATTATGCTACTGAGGGAAGTGAATCCATCACAGAAGGACAGATATTGTGTGAGACCACTCTTATCAGGATAAACACCAAGACAAAGGTAGGCTTCTGTTCTTAGGTCATGTAATCTTGTAATCCAATCTACTAAGCAACGAGTGTGTCTGCCCAGTGCTCATGAACCATATATCATCCTCTTATTTATACACCTCCACAACCACTTCAACAGGGGAGGCCTCAACTCAGTGGGGCTCAGTTTCTCATGTTAGGAGGAGATGGAGAAAACGAATCAGTTCTCAAATCAAGAGATACTCCAACAGAGGCACCTAGTGCCTAGTGAACTTCACCTAGTGAAGTTCAATGACTTTTTAAGTCAAGAGGTGGATAAAGGGGTGAGTCTGTGTCAGAGAAAGTGACTTCACATCTGTTGGTAGGTGAACACTGTGAGACAGACTACCATGGGGAAAATGCCTGACATTCTGTATATTGACCCCTAAGAGGAGAATATGCCTGCCATTATGTTTCAATTGGATAGTTTTGACCTAGTTTTTATTCAGCCCTGATGACTGAGGCCATGTGTTATAGACAGTTTGGACTTTGACTCTGTCCTTGCAAGCAGATCCACCTTCTTCATATGTCAAACCAGATTTGAAAACCCCACTAAATCAACTAGACTTCACCTTAAACTTACCTGAAGCAGATTGAAGGAACTGAAAAAGTCCATTGCACTTAAGGATGAAACACCCTGGTGTGAGAAAAAGCAGAAGACTACTCCCCCAAGGTTATGGATTGAAGGGCTGACTTTGGTTTAGATGTCTCATTTTGTGTGAACCCAGTGAATAACCACCAAAACTACCATAGTCAGTATTTTCACTCTTTCCTTGCTTTTTTATGCCTCATCTTAGTTTACCAGGCGTGGTTCTCTTTGGGAATGGTTGTAACTGGAAGTTTGATCCTATCTCCAACCCCATTGTTAATGTAAATGGTGTCCTGTTACTTGAATGTTTAATCTGTAAAAGTCAACAATACATGTATTTTGGTTGAAAAAGCTGCCCTATACCTGTAAACTTTCATTTTCTCAACAGCGTTAAATTTCATATCATTAACTAACTTAATGATATTATTGTTAGAATTACTTTTTGACCCATGGGAATGATTTATAATGTTCCCCAATAAAAATATAATGATATCTTTTTATCAATGATATCAAGTGACCAGGGACATAGATAAACTATAGATATATGAAGGGATGTTGAACTCACACTTAAGTGTAGTCTTAATCTTAGAACAATTAGTTCTATGGCATGGTACTAGTCAATATTTGCCTACATACAAAGATCATGAAAGATATGGTTGCTGTAGAAAAGTGTGGTGAAGAAATCTGATGATGCCCAGCTACCAAAGAGAATAGTGTCTAGGGTCTTAAAGGCTTGTCTTAGAACAAGCACCCACTGGTACATATAAGAGCTCTGGACACATTGAATCTAGGACAGATAAAGCCCCCAGGAACAGTAATAGCAGTAGTGAGTGATATAGGAGGGAAAGGGGAAGGGAGAGAAGCAGGGAACCTACTACACTGATCCACATATATAACACACACACACACCCAACCAGGTGGATGAACAGCAGGAATGTTGGTGAAGGGAGACAGCAGTTGATGTAAGATATGAAAATAATAATAATTTATCAGGGATCCATGAGGGTGGGAGGTTGGGGTGAGGTGGAGGGAAAATAAAGAGAAGCTGATATCAAGGACTCAAGCAGAAAGAAAATGTTTTGAAAATCATGATGGCAACATATGTATAAAAATGTGCTTGATACAATTGATGTATAGCTTATTATAAGAGCTGTACAAGTTCCCAACAAAATAATTTATTAATTTTTAAAAAGGGAAAAAAGAGGGTTGAGCCCCGGTGGCGTAGTGGTTGTGCGCGGGACTGTGGCCCACTGGGACGGAGGTTCAATTCCAGCAGTGGGGCTGGGCCTCCTACTCCCACCACCGGAGAGCAGTGAGGCCAAAAAAAGGGAAAAAAAATCACCCACCTTATTGAGCTATCAGCTCAAATGCACATGGGAAAAAACAAAATCTAAGACCGGAGAAGAAAATAGTATTAGAACTTAAATTTTGAGCGCCTGGTTTGCGGAAGGCTAAGGAAGATAGTGAGAGCCTCAAATCCATTTGCGGCGTTCCCAGGTGAAGTAAGTTTTCAGAGAATCCTTCTGACCACAGATCCGAGATGTGCCAAGCCTTGCTACCAGACACAGTGCATTGGGAATGGATTAGTCCAGATTTGGTTAGGCTAAAGTTAAACACCTTATCATTTGACCTTCCTGTCGACCCATTTAAAATTTGCTCTAAAATCTAATATTTTCTGCTTTCCTTAAGAGTGAGGTTTTTCTCTTTTGTCTTTGTTGTAGGGTTTTTGGCTTTGTCTCTTTTTCTGGATTAGTGGTCGAAGTGCATGATGGACCCTGACCCGGAGGTTTCCTCTGAGTCCATAGGGAGCCCAGAAACCTATGAGAAAGATGAAAAAACATGTCACATTTCCTGCCTTCCTTGGGGTTTTCCAGACACAAAAAGAACAATTAGCTCACCTTCACAGGAGTCTCGGGTTTCTGCTTTCCAGGCATGGAAACCCAACCCTGAGCCCAGCCCCTTGCCAGGAAATAACAGTTCTCAAAGCATTACAAAACACCTTCTTACTTGGGGCCTGGACAACAGGACTGCACAGACTCACCCAGGTACTGTTCTGTGGGTGGGGAGAGACCGCTTTCACCCAGAGGGAAAGGCTTTGAGTCTGTCCATTAAGACACAGATGTAAATGAGTTGGACTTTGTAGAGGCTCAGGAGGTTCTGTCCATCTTCAGTCAAGGTCACCCTGCCCTCAGGATTGAATCCAAGAACCAGACACCCTTTGGGGTTTTTAAACAGAAAGAGAATAAATACTGAAAACAATCCACTTCCACCAAGTCCGTTCTTATTCATAGCAAGAGCAGAATTGGCTTAGCGTGTTTTCAAAACAAAACTATAAATCTTTATGGGTGTAGATAGCGACATCATGGTCCCATAAAGTGGATGGTGGATTCGACTCGAACTCTATATATGTAATCCACTACTTGATTGGGTGGACATTGAATAAGAAGAGTTGATGCATGTGACTTGTGGTGCTGGAGAAAAATATGGAAAGGACTCCATGCTAAAAGGACCAACGGATTTTTATTGGAAGAGGTAAGACCAGAGCACTACTTGCTCGGGGCTCCTTGTTGTGTCATTGGGCGCCATGGAGTCGGTGATGACTCATAGAGCGACTCTATGTACAACAGAATGAAACACCACCTGTGTTAGTCCGGGTTGACTAGAGAAATCCAGAAACACTCATATGTGTTTAAGAAAGAGCTTTATATAAAGGATAATTGTATATTAAGAAAACATCCCAGATCAAGTAATTGTATATTAAGAAAACATCCCCGATCAAGTCCATAAGTCCAATATTAACCCATATGTCTTTTTTTTTTCAATGCCAGTCTTTAAATTCCTCCTGAGACTCGCTCAACACATGCAGTGATGCCAAATGCAGGAAGATCACAGGCCAGTGGGTGGAAGCAAGATGATCACAGGCCAGTGGGTGGAAGTAGCAAGACCATAGACCAGTGGGTGGAAAGTCTTGCAGATCTAGTGGCAGTGGAAGCATCTCAGCATTGTCCCGGGTTTCCATGTGGCTCCTTCAGTTTCAGGGCTCTGACTCCATCACTGTGTCTCCCTGTGGCTTGTCAAGAGGAACGTTGAGGGCTGAGCCCCGGTGGCATAGTGGTTGAGTGGGGGACTGCGGCCCACTGGCTTGGCGGTTCAAATCCAGCAGCAGCTCTCCAGGAGCAAGGTTTGGCCTCCCACTCCCACCAGAGGGCAGTGATGCCCCCCACCCTACCCCAAAAACGAGCAATGTCGAGCAGCCAGAGTATGTTTCCTGGCCCCAGGGAGGAAGATAGGAGTTCCTAGAATCCTCAGAAGAAGGCCATGTACACACAGAGGCCTCATTGGCTATGAACTGATGGACAGGCTAGTCTTCATCTCTTCCCTCAAGTTGACAGGAGATTATGTAACTGCCACATCAGCCCATTCTGTGTCATCCTCACAACTGTTGCTATGCAGAAGCTCATTGTTTTCACGAACTTGTCTGAGGTCTCTCCTTCAACGCCCCCAAGCTTGATGTCCTTTCCCAGGCACTGTCTCTCCTGACACTATGTCTAAGGTTCATGAGATGAATTCTCGCCATCTTTGCTTCTAAGGAACATTCTGGCTGTACTTCTTCCAAGACACATTTGCTTGTCCTTTTGGCAGTCCATGATACTTTTGAATAGTCTTCATCAGCACCATAAAGATAAATATTATTATAAATGAAGAAAGAAAAAGAAAAGTAGCTTTCACATCAAGAAAAAGACTTTAAGGATAATGATAAGGTAAGGGCATTAGAGGGAGGGGAAAAGATCAATTATTCTTCCTTATTCAGTTCCCAACCTTTGCGAGTGTAGGAGGTGATTGAAAACACTGTGGCCTGGGTCAGGGGCACCTTAGTCTTCAAAACAACATCCCTGCTCTTCAACATTCTAAAGAGGTCTTGTGCAACAGATGAACCCAATGCAGTGTGTCTTTTGATTTTTTGACTGCTGCTTCTATTAGCAGTGATTGTGGATCCAAGCAAGACAAAATCCTTGACAGCTTCAACCCCAACTTGGTTTCACATGATGTTACCTATTGGTCCAGTTGTGAGGATGTTGTTTTTCCCTGGTGGTATAGTGCCTACATGGTGGCTGTGATCCGCAAGGTTGGCAGTTCAAAACCACCAACAGGTACAGGAGAAAGACTGAGATTTCTGTTCCCATAACAGTTGCCGTCTTGGAGTGAGTATTGACTCCATGGCAGTGAGCTTGGTTTTTGGTTTTGTTTACATTGAGTTGCAGTTCCTACTAAAGCTACAATCCTGGATCTTCATCAGCAAGTGCTTCCAGTCCGCCTCACTTCCAGCAAGGCAGGCTAAATCATGTGGTGGGTTGTTAAGATTTCCTCCAATCCTGATGCCACATTCTTCTTCCTGTAAACCAGCTTCTCTGTTTATTTTCTCATGGAAGATACCACCCTGACAGACAGCTTTCCCGATTTTAAACCATGCAGCATCCCCTGGTCTTGCTTGCACAACTGCCTCTGGATCCAGGGACATGTTCCCCATGAACATAAAGAAGTGTTCTGGAAACCACATTCATCTCAAGACTATCTATACCTTAGTATGGACCATACGGTTGAAGGCCTTGGGATAGTCAATAAAACACAAGTAAACATCTTTCTGGTATTCGCCATTAAGAGCCATGATTTATTTCACACCAGCAAAGTCAGGGTTCCTAATTACTGCCCACCAGGTGTTTCAAAAATCATCCTAAGGCTGCTGAAGGGGGTTCTCAACATGGCTCTCCAGACTTATCTCCTTATGACTGCAGAGCTGCCCCTTCTCCACTGTCAGTCTCACGAAGGAGCCACACACGGGACTCGACAAATGGCCTCTCTCGTCCTGCTTGTCTTTGACTTCTGATAGCTCCTCGTTCACCCTTAGCATTCATGGTGTCTTTGCTTCTGTCGATTACCAGGGTCAGCCAGAGATAAGAACATAGAACTTTCTCTGCTCTTTCCCAAATATGCACAGAGACTCATGGATACGTGAGGATTTCCCAGTTCCTGGGATCTGAGGCAGTGCAGGAATCAGAATCAACTCAGTGGTAGTAAGGTTAGTTGCTGGAGTATGGGCAATTCATGAGGTTTTAAAAATTATTATTTTAGCTTTTGAGTCTGTGTGGTGTTTGCTCCAAGTGTTATTCACCATCTCGAGCAGCTGATACCGTAATACACGTGCTTTGTAACTTCAAGGAGGATCAACTCAGGGAAAAGTTTTTAACCCGGGGTGAGTGTTGAGTCTCACTGGGTGAGCACACATGGCTGGACTACTAACCCAAGTAGGAGGCCTGATGGCTTAGTGGGCTATGCATTGGACTGTTAATCTCAAGGTCAGCAGTTCAAACACACAGCCTCTTCGCAGGAGAATTTGAGACTGTTTCTGTTAAGCAGTCTTAGAAACCCTCAGAGACACTTCTCTTGTTTCCATCTTTGCATTGCAGTGGCACTGGGTTATACCCAGCAGTTTACAAAACCAAGAGTTGGTAGTTCAAATAAACTCAGTGGTGCCAGCAATCTGTTTCTGTAAAGATGACAGTCACTGAAGGGCTACTCTGATATACATGGACACAGCAGGAGTCAGAACTGACTGAAAGACAATGGGATTTTGGGCTTTTAGGATGGTTTATTTAATTATCTATTTTTTAGCTTGGCATCACTTTAAATATGACAGGTCCTTTAAGGGGGTCTTGGAGGTAACCATCAGACAGCTCACACGATGGGACATCTCTGAGGCGAAGCTTCCTTTGAAAAAAATCTTCATCTGTATTTGGCCCCCTCCAGCACTAGGAATGCATGTTGCCATTTTTCAAAGACACAGAAAAAGATGGGCTATGGAACTTGAGAAAGTTACCAAAACACAAAAACAAAACCAATTGTCACTGTCAGGTTGATTTGAACATAAGGTGAACCTATTCATGTCACAATAGAATGGGGTTTTCTGCTGAGTTTTCAAGACAGTATGACCTTTCAAGAGCAAATGACTAGATGGCCCAGTGTTTTTTTAATACATCTCTGGGTGCATTTGAATTATCCACCTTTTGGTTAATAGCCAAGTGTTTAACTTTGAGAATCACCCAAGGACTGCAAAGGCAAGTTGAAACACCCTAAAGTTTGCCATTCTCCTGCTTGGTGCTCTCCCTAATGAAGAGATCTTGAAACTATGGGTGCTATAACAAAGTGTTAAAACAAATAAATCAGATGGTGCCCAACTACCAAAAAGAATAGCATCTGGGGTCTTAAAGATTTATCTTCAAATACACAGCCATCTAAATGAGATGCTGATTAAGCCCACCGGGAAGAAGCTCACCAGACTGTGCGATCCAAGGGTTATAAGTAATACAACCAAATCCGAAGGAAGAAATAGTTTCAGAGCTTACATTGTGAACTCCCAGTTTGCAGAAGGCGATGGATGACCATGGTAGCCCCGAATTCATTTGCAGTGTCGCCGCATGAGTTAGGTCTCCGGCGATTCCCTCTGACTATATTTGAGGGGTGTGCATAGATTTGCTGTCATACAGAGAGCATTGTAAAGTCCATTGTGGAAGATGTAGTTAGGTTAAAATGTAATATCATTTAGTCTCCCTTTTGATCCATTTTCAGCTGTTTCAGTTTTTAATACTTTCTGCTTTCTATTGTGTGTTAGCTTTCTATGATTCAGTGTGATTGCGTTTTGTTTTCTATGGTGTGTATGTTTTGTGTGTATGTGAAACCCAGGGAAGGTAGATGTATGGAGACAGTAACTGGATAGAGGAATGACAGGAAAGGGTGGGCGGAGGGGGAAATGGGGAGCTCACAGCAATGAACCTGAGAAGAAAACGTTCTAAACTGCTTAGCTAGATGACTTCAGAAATCTTTTTAATATGATTGAATGATTAAATGTTTTGTGAAATATCTGCCAATAAAACTTTCTTTTTCTTTTTAAGTTTGGTGTTCTTACTGAGATTTGGCTTTTCTTGAATGAATGGGGCCCCGCTGATTCTGTGCATTAGGCATTGGGCTGCTAACTACCACTCACTAGCGTCTGCAAAGGGGAAAGGTGAGGCCGGCCGCCCTGGCAAAGGGCTACAGCCTTGGAAACCCTGTATAAGGTCACAATGAGATAGAATCAATGTGGAGGGCAATGGGTTTGGATCATCTCCTAAGGAACCACGGGGGATCCAAACCACTGAGCAGCGAAGCACTTTCTTTCAAAGAAGGGCCATGTGGCTATTTCTTGTTACTGGCTTGTGCCATCCGGTTGATTCTGTCCCACACCCACCTTCTAGGACAGAGCAGATTGCTAACTCTCTTCTCTAGAGTGGCTGGTGGTTTTGAACTGTTGAATTCTGGCTTAGCAGCTGAGTATGTCACGGTTGCATCACTAGGGCTCATGTATTTGGAACATTTTATCCGAAGGGCCTAGTCCCTGAAGAATGTCATGCTTGGTACAACTCTGAGGAAGGGCAGAAGCAGGTGTGGTTTCCTTCTGTCCAACATGATTCACTATGAATCAGAACTGGTTCTGGGGTACCTAATAAAGGCAACATCAGGGTTCTTCACAAGTGAGGCTTCTCCCTCCTATAAGGGTGACAGCTGGGAAAACGATATGGGTTTTACCACATGGGGTTGCCGATATATGGGCTAATATTGGACTTATAGATTTGATCTGAGTTAATAATTGGACTTAGACACTTGATCCACACTGGGCTTGGATGTTTTCTCAATATACAATTGCTCTAAGCTATAAAGTTCTCTCTTGCAGTGATTGCCAACCCCCCCCCCCCCAAAAAAAAAAAAGCTCTCCCTTGAACACATGAGTGTCTCTGGGTTTGTTTCTGTAACATAATAGGCGTTAGGATTGATTAGTGCAATTTTAATGATAAAATGATCAGAATTTAATGAGACTGTCAGCAGGGCTCTTTCCTATAGGGTGTGAGCTGGGACTTAATTTAGATTCAAAGACTTGGACTTGAGGAGTCTTGCCTCCATGACTGAGCAGATGTGTGACCCAGGGCAGCTTATCGAAATGTAACAGGTAACACTATGTGTCACCTAGGTTAGATCACGGTGCCCAGTTCTTTGGCCAAACCCTAGTCTAGACTGTCCGGGAGACTGTTAGGGCATTGTTATTCATGATCTAACTCAATGCCACCTATGTAGAACTCAACAAAACCTTTCCTACTCACATGCCATTTTCATGATTGTTGTTATGCTTCAGTCCATTGTAGAAGGCAGTTCAAGTCTTCCTTTTTGGCTTTTAAACTCTGATTTTTTTTGGGGGGGGGGCATCACCGTCCTGGTGGGAGTAGGAGGCCCAGTCTTGCTCCTGGAGAGCTACTGCTGAATTTGAACCGCCAACCCTGTGGGCCACAGTCCTGCACACAACCGCTGCACCACCAGGGCTCAGCCCTCAACTCTGATTTCTTGGCTTCTGGCCTGCCCTTTAAAATTATTCTGTTCAGTTCGTGTACTTTGCTTTAGCTTTGCTACATTCAAGAGAAAGTTTCAGAGTCTCTTCTCATATGCATTTTAGTCTGTTCTTGCTCCCCTGCCTTTTTTAGTGATATTTTGCTTGTTTGTATATTGGTATTCTTGATTTTGCATCTTTAGAGGATCCTAAGACACTTCATAGCATGTCCTTTGGACATGTGGTCAAGAGAGACCAGACCCTGGAAAAAGACATCAGGCTTGGTCACTTAGCAGGGCTGTTTAAAGAGGAAAGTCCTCAAGGAGATGATTTGACACAGTGGCTGTAACAATGAACTCAAATATAAGAACAGGACTGGGTGGTGCTTTGTTCTGTTGTACTTGGGGTGGATGAGTTATACCAACTCGATGGTACCAAATAATAAAAAAAAAATGACAAAAAAACAAACAAACAAAAAAATATGACACTAACTGCTCTGGTCCTTCATGTTTCTTCTGTAGATAAGGGTCATTAAAACCTACTAAATAAGAAGCATGCTGAAAACACATTCTAGAGAGATGTGTGTCCTACAGAAATGTTAGGCATTTTTATATCACCAAAAATTATTAATTTTTTATTAAAAGATCATCTTATTAGGGAATCTTATAGGTGTTATAATAATGCATATATCGATTGTATCAAACATATTTGTACATTTGTTGCCATCATTATTTTTAAACATGTACTTTCTATTTGAGCTGAGCTCTTGATATCAGCTCCTCTTTTTACCCACCCTCCACCCTATCACCCTTGTGACTCCTTGATAAATTATAAATTATTTTTATATCTTACCCTGACCACTGTCTCCCTTCCCCATGGTTTCTGCTGTTCATCTGTGTGTGTGTGAGTATGAGTGTGTGTGTGCGCCTGTGAGAATGTGTGTGAGTGCCCACATGTGTGTTTATGTTATCATTGTGATCACTTCCCCCTTCTTCCCCTCCTCTGTCTACCTTCTCTCTTCTTTCCTAGTATCCCTACTTCCATTTCTGTTCCTAGATTCCATGTGTGTCTGTAAACTTTTATCTCTTATCTGTACCTATATCACCAATGAATATAACTTATCCTTTTCTAAATCTTTTGTTGGCATTAGGTGAAGATTTACAGAACAGATGATCAGTTTTACATTAAGCAACCCATTCACATTTTGTCTCATCTCATTCTCTGTAGTCCCATCCATATAATATCACTTATTCCACTTCATCCTGTTTTCTGGTTTTTTTTTTTCTGTTTTCTACTTCTATCCCTCCTTCTCTTTTAGCCCTCTGAAAGTTTACCCTTGGATAAACACTGCCCTTTTGATCTCAAATGGTTGATTCTTCTTCTTTTTTTTAATTGTAGGGTATGTGTACATCACTAGTATTGTTGTTCCTCTTATAAACTTAAAATTGAGTCTGGTTTGACTTAAAACTGAGTACTACAGGTGAGTTTAGATCCAGATCTGAAGCATGTCTTAGAGCTAGAATCTTGGGAGATCCACTAGACTTGACCCAACCAGAAAGGCTGATCCCTTTTATGGTCTTGAGTTTGCTTTTTTTAATGGTCTTGAGTTTTGTTACACAATTTTCTCCCATTGTGTCCAGGACATTCTGATGTGATCCTTACAGAGGACCTGGTAGTTGCAGTCGGACATCATATATTCTGGTGTCAGGGTCTAGGAAACTGATGGTCATTTGGTCCATTAGTCCTTTGAACTAATCATTTTATTTGTCTTCAATTTGCATCGCTCTTCTTTCCACCAGACATCAGAAGGACATCAGGCTTGGGCACAGACAGTGGGGAAGGACCATTAATTGCACCCTAGACTGCTGCCGGCAAACTTTGAAGATCTCCATCATGACTCACCAAAGGAAGATGACATTGACTTTGGTGTCTGTCCCTCCAGACTATTGTCTTGAGCCTCCAAGTCCAGCAGCTCATTCCCTTAAAGCAGTGGTTCTCAGTCTTTCCTGGTTTTTATTAAGGGACTAAAACACATCAATTGGGGGGAAGCAAGATCCTGGGGGGAAGAAATGGTCCTGAAAAAAGTGGATCTTCACTTAAGAAAAAAATAAAATAGGACCCATACCACATACCATGTAAATGAATTCAAGAAGGATTGAAGACCTAATTATAAAGCATGCAATTATAAAAACCATCACATCGATGGCAAATGATATAGACTTAAAGACTCTAATCCAAGCCACAAAGACACTTCTGAATGTAATTTTTAAAATAACCATACTATGGAAGACAAAATAAAGATCGGGAACCAACTTGAAAAAAAATCTATTTTATATGATTGAACTACTGAATGATATGGTAAAGTGGATTAATTGCCAATACTGTAAAAAAAGAAAAACCCCAAAACTATCTCATGGCCAAAGCAGGCACTTCACAAGCACCAAGAAAGAAGGGCTAGAAGGGAGCATATCCTTTGGACTCAAGAGTCCTGTGCCAAGAAACTTTTAGACTCAGAGAGAGCAAGAGCAAGTGAGAGAGACCTCTAACACTGAAGGCGCCAAAAGATGGTGAGAAGGAGTGACAGAAAAGCAGGGGCAGCAGGGGCAGCAGCACCTGAATGCGCAGTGGACTCCCCAGGTCATGGAGCAAGAAGGCTGCATGCCTTCAAGCAGGAAGCTGGCTGGAAGACTGGGATTGCCTACAGGCTTGTTGACTCACAGGTCTGGAGAGCTGAGTGCTTATGGACCAATGTTTACAGGCAGAATGAGAAGCCTCTGGGTACTTCTCAGTGGAGCTAAAGGACTTATAATAGTTGCCCCAGTAGACCAGAGGCTAGGATCAAATGCCTCAAATCTTTTTCATACAATGTCCTACTTTCAAATGCATGAGCCAATCGAAACTGTCATGGCTTACTTAATCCTCAAAGTAAAATCCTTGCTTTTCAACACATTAAAGAGGTCTCCCGGGTCAGATTTACCAAATGCAATGTCTTTTATCTCTTGATGGCTGCTTTCATGTGTATGGATTGTGGATCCAAGCAAGACAAAATTTTTGACAACTTCAACCATTTCTCCATTTATCAAGATGCTACCCACTGGTTCCATTGTGAGGATTTTGGTCTTCTTTACGTTGCTTCATAAATTATACAGAAGGCTGCAATCCTTGATCTTCATTAGCAAGTGTTTCAAGTCCTCAGTTTCAGCAAGGAAGGTTGTGTAGGCTGTTAATAACCCTCCCTCCAATCTTGATGCCAAACTCTGCTTCATAAAATCCAGCTTTGGGGATGATTTTCTCAGCATACAAATATGAGGAGAGGCTACCACCCTGACACGCACACCGCCCTGGATCTACACCACGCAGTATTCCCTTGTTCTATTCACAGACCTGCCTCTTGTTCCATGTGCAAGTTCCACATGAACACAACCCAATATTGTGGAATTCACATTCTCCTTAAGGTTTTCCATCATTTTTAATGATCCACACTGTCGAATGTCTTGGCATACGCAATGAAACCCAAGTACACATCTTTCTGTTATTCTCTGCTTTAAGCCAAAATCCATCCTACATCAGCAAGGATACCCCTTTCCCACATCCTCTGGTGAATTCAGCCTGAATCTCTGGCATCACCCTGTCCATGTACTGCTGCAATCTGTTTGGGATGGCGTTAGGCAAACTTTATTTGCATGTGCGATCAATGATATTGTTCTATCATTTGAGCATTCTGTCAGATCATCCTTCCTTGGAATGGGTACAAATATGGATCTCTTCCTGGCAGATGGCCAAGTAGTTGTGTTCCATGCTTCCTGGAAAAAACAGAGGAGTACATGCTTCTTGGGCTTCATCAGCTTGTTGAAACATTTCAGTGGGTTGGCCATCAATTCCTAGAGTCTTCTTTTTGGTGAATGCTTTCAATGCAGCTTGAGCTTCTTCCTTCAGTCCCATTGGTTTTTGCTCATACACTGCCACTTCCTGAAAGAGTGGAATGTCAACTAATTCTTTTTGGAAATGTGACACTGTATATTCTTTCAATCTTCTCTTAACGCTTCCTGCATCATTCAATACTCTGCCCATAGAAGCTTTCAAAATTGCAACTTGAGACCTGAATTTTTTTTCAGTTCATTCAGCTTAACCCTTTTGGCTTTCTAATTCTTGGCATTTGCATGTTACATTATAAGTTTGGCTTTGTCTTCTCAAGCTGCTCTTTAAGGTTTTCTATTCAGCTCTTTGGCTTCATCATTTCTTACAGTTGCTTTTGCGACTCTGAGATTAAAAGCAATTTCAGTCTCTTGTGACAGATACTTTGATCTTTCTTTCCTGTCTTTTTAATAAGCTTTTGCTTTCTTCATGAATGATGGTCTTGATGTCCTCCTACAATTTATCAGATCTTCTGTCTCTAGTGCTCAATATATAAAATCTCTTCTTGAGATGTTCTGAAAAGTCAGGTGAGATAAAACTCAAGCTCACATTTTGGCTCTTGTGGGCTTGTTTTAATTTTGTTCAGCTTCATGCTGAATTAACATATGAGCAATTGGTGATCTGTTCCACCGTCAGCCCCAGCTCCACCTGCTGATAATGATCCTGTGCATGATCTCTTTCCGCAGATTTAGTCCATGTGACTTCTGTGTATTTTGTCTGCAGAAGCCCATGTGTATAGTCACTTTTTTGTGTTGTTGAAAAAAAAGGTGTTTTCTGTGAAGGTGTTGGTTTTGCCAAATTTGATCACGCAATCTCCACCTTCATTTCTATCATCAAGTTCTTCTTTTCCAACCACTGTTCCTGCCTCTTTGTTTCCAACTTTGGCTTTCCCATGACCAGGAATTATTAATGCATCTTGATTGCATGTTTGATCAATTCCTGACTGAGAACTTCACTCCTACAAAATTTTATGGCTTGTGCATACATTTGAATAATTGTTGGACTGATTGGATTTCCTTGAAGGCAGATTGATATAACCCTATCACAGACAGCATTGTGCTTCCTGATTTACTTTGCAATGTCCTTTTTGTTAATGAACGTGATGCCACTCCTCTTGATTGGGTTATTCCCAGCATAGCAAATCATGATTTTCTGATTCAAAATGGCCATGACTAGTCAATTTGAGCTAATGCCAAGAATGTTAATCTTGGTACATTCTATTTCATTTTTGACCATTTCCAATTTTCCTAAATGCATGCTTCCTACATTCCAAGATCCTGTCATCAACAGATTGTTGCAGCTGTTTCATCTTACCTTGAGTTGTGTCCCATCCACATAGGAAGATCCCAAAGTCTCTACATGTCTCATGTCTCCATGGTGGACTCTACTCTGAAACACCAGCTCCTTCTCAGTCACATCTTGAGTGCCTTCCGACCTGAAGAACACACCCTTAGGCAGTATCTTTTGCTGACAATGTCTTGCTTCCTTTGTTTGGGTTTTCAGTATTTGACAATGTTGCGAAGCAATGCATAAGGTTTTCAGCAACTCGTTCTTCTGAAATGGGGCGCCTCGTCCTTTTTAGTCTGTTCTGAGTCTGGAAGCTCTACTGAAACCTGTTCACTTTGGGTGACCCTGCTGGTTTCTGAAATACTAGTGACACAGCAACACACAAGCCACCCCAGCATGACAAACTGACAGACAAGGGATGACCACACAGAGTCACAGTGTCAGAGACTCAGAGGAACAGTCCTGCCCTGTCCTCCAGGGTCATTGGGGATGGGCATCAACTGGACGGCAGGGAGTCTGGAGAGGACTGCAATTTGGTGTAAAGTTTCCAAAGCACGTAGTTGTCTACTGAATGATGTATGCACATTTGACTTCATGACCATGATGGCAAATTCCACCATGTATCTGCCCTCTTCACCATTCTGCCCCATGGTTACTGTGTTCATCTTTCCTGCCCCATCCTGATTTCCTAGCACAACCTCAGAGCATGTGGTGAAACTGATCTCATGTCCTGTCTTAAAAGACCACACTGCTCAGTACACACACTCCTTCTAGCCGGACTAAATTATTGTAATTAGGGTTTAGGTTCAAGAAGATGTTGGGGGATAAAGCCATTTTGGAAGCTTGTCCTCAATGGCTCCTGAAAGTCAGAATAGGGGGAACTTTGAAATTCACCCCTGCTTTCTTAATCGCTGAAGTGCTTCCAAGTCCTCACAGACAGGTCAGGGACACACCCTCCTGAGAGAACAGATGTTTGTTCTCTCTACCCAGGAAGCTCTTCCAAGGCTTTCCCTGGTCTCACCACGTGAGTAAGCCTGTCCTGAGACCTAGGCAGCAGGGGGCCCTCAGCTGATCCCACCCATCTGCCCTCAGGAGCCATGGCCCAAAGACCAGATGACTGACTGCAGAGTCTGACATATTGTGGTCACTCTGTCCCAGGAAAGGTGTTAGGAGACAGGATCCATCATGAGGAGAAGAATGCAGGGGCGTAGTTACCACTCAGCACACCTGCCAAGGAGCAACAGCACGGGGCTGGGCAGATTGCGCTGAGATCGTCCAGCCTGTGGTTGGAGACCGGAAAGCCCCAGAGGAAGATTACTAGAAGAAAGTCTTCTCAAGCCACACCCCCACCCCAGCCCCCACCCCCCACTTCACAGAGCTCCCAGGGCTCAACAACCCTGGTGTTGGATGCCTGGGGAATTGCCTGGTTCCCAACTCTACTCCCACTGCCCCATCCCACCCTCCCATGCTCACCCCTGCCCACCCAAGCCCTTAGCATGACACTCTGGTCTGTCAGCCCCAGATATTCTGTCCTGGGTAGCTGGTGATGTTTGGTCTGAAGTGCTTGGAACTGAAGCATATAAGTGCTTTCTAGCATCTTACATGAACTTAGTATGTTAGGACCTGTACTTACACATGTAAACAGGCAGGAAACCCCTCCAGATGATCAGAATAAACTTTTTGCCCTTTGGGGGGCCCCTGCTTCAACTAATCAAGCTAGCCCCTCAAGTCACCTTGAGATTATGGGGTTCAGGACATATCTGGGAGAGCATCTGGGATTTCTGAGGCTGTAAAGCTTTATGGGAGCAGATAGCCAGAGAGCAGACAGGTGGGAAAGGGGAACAGGAACACCCACCTGGAAGGTGAGCTTTCCTTAGAATGAGGAACCATGGGCGATAGCAAGGGCAGCCTGGGCCCAGAGACACTGTTCGGAAGGCAGGAAGGGAAGGGAGCCAATATCACACTTCTGGAAATAGGAAGAAAGTGGGATGAGGATCAGTACATGGTGGGGATGGCAACCGTGACAGCAAAGGAAATTTAGGTCCACTGCTGAATAAAAAACTGGTATGTGCCACTCAACTTCGCCACACAAAGTTAAAAGAAAAGGAAGCCTTCTCCATTATCTTTGCAGGTGTGCACTGGGCTTCATTATATTTCCGAGTGCGATCTTTGTGAGCACTTTTGAAAGTCAACAATGTTCTTGTTAGGTGCTGTTGATCCCTTTCTGACTCCGAATGACCTCTTGGACAATAGTAGGAAACGCTACCCGCCCCTGGACCTTCTTCACAATTGTTCTTAGGTTTGATACTTTGATTTCAGCCCAGGATCTTGATGAAGGTTTTCCTCTTTGGGCTGCCCCTGGATGTTACCCAGCAAGCTACCTTTCCCAGGGCTAGCCTTTCCTGTCCATAGGTCCTGAGACAGAGCCAGAGGGGCTCTCTGGAGAAACCTCCTCAAAGAACCTGATCCCATTAAAAAAAAAAGTGAGAAACAGAAAGCACAGAGGAGATCGTCTTGTGATGGAAACCCACAGGAACGTGGACCAGGAGGGAGCCCTCGCCCGAACAGGGCAGATGCTCCAGCGAGACAGACCCGGTCGTGGTCTCCCCGCCTTCACCCGCTGGGGTGCTGAAAAAGGAAACCAACTCTTCTTTGAAAGATGTCTTTCAGGAAGGAACCGTTCTGGCGCTGCCATCCTGACAGTAGGATCTTACCCCCCCCCCCCCCCATGAGAGTGTCCTGATGCAGCATCCCATAATAAGTCTTGCCAATGCCTCCCAGAAGCCCCGAGTGAAATCCATCTTGGAGAACAATCGCTCCCACATCTCATGAGCACCGTGGGGCATAACTGAACTGGGCTGCCAGCGAGTGGGTTCCAGCTCACACAGACCCCATAGGACAGAGACGAGCTTCCCTGTGCATTACTGAGACGCTCTCTCTTCTTGGGCACAGAAAGCCTCATCTTTCTGCTGAGGAGGGGCGGGTCGTTTTGACAGCATTCCAATGTGTAATGCAGTACATCGCCAAGGCTCAGGGACCACCCTGACAACCCTCTCCCCCACCCTCAATTTTAATGACCGTGGTGGAGGCCCTTCCAAAAAACCAACCTCGGCCATCGAGTCACTTCTGACTCATGAGGACCCAGTAGGGCAGAGTGGAACTGCCCCTGTGGGCTTCAGAGACACCAGATCTTTATGGGAGTCAAGAGCCTCACTCTCCCAAAGTGTTTCGAATGGCTGGCCTCGGAGTTAGCAGTAAAATGCCTAACGATGTAGCATAGGAAAATGAACATAGACACTAGGCCCCTTCACTTCAGGGAGGTGAGGGTAGCAACCCCCTGACCTCCACTAACTTGCTGCCTCCTATTTGATAAATCATTGCTCCCATGGAAACCGGCTCTCCTTAATCAGCTGTAGCAGAGTCCTTCTTTATAGTCTGGGCTGGGGAACGGCGCCCCCCCCAGTGACAGCCCGAAGTATGCCTAACAGAGCCTTGCCATCCTAGCTTCTAGGGAGCAGGTTGGCTGTGGTGCTACAGCTTCAAGACTCTACAGCAGTCAACAGGTGCTGCGCCCCACTTCCCAAGTGTCACATGCAGCTCAGGGGGGCCAGTGGAACTAGTGCTAGCCAGTGCAGATCAGAACTGCCAGCTGCTGCTGATAGCAGTCTGGGAAGGTTTCTCTGATGAACGGGACAGACATCGTGGGCACATGTCTGTCTGCTACTTCCTCCCAGCATCCTATCTTTAACATGGGCTGTGAGGCTTCGCCGGACAGAAAGGGTAGAGGTTGGAGTCCACCTTTAGGTGCCTTGGAAGAAAGCCTGGCAATTGCCATCAGGAAAAGCAGCCTTTGCAGGCCCCCACGGAGCGTATTTCCAGTGGGGCATATACGTTCAAATCCACGAGGGAAGCTGGTGAGTGGTCTGGGGGGGCCGGCAAGTGTGGCAGCCTCCTGGGTACGGAGAGTCTTTCTGATTTAAGACTCTCCTCCTCTTCCCCATCGCCTGCAGTCGTTCCCTGACAGGGGCCCTTCTTGAGAATACAAGGTGACGCCATCTCCCTCCAATCCTGGGCGCCTCTGCACGTGGTCCAGCCACTCAGGCTATTCGCTCAGCAGACAGACTAACTACTACAGGGAAAGGGTCCAACCCTGAAGCACACCTCTCCTGGTTCTAAGCCAGGTTTTATCCCCTATCTTCAGTGTCGGGGTGTTGGGTTGAGTCAGGAGGGGCTGCCAAGGCAGATAGATGTCTTACTCCCGTATTACCCTTTCCACCGGAGTGACCTGAAAAGACAGACTGGAACTGGCCCTGTGCACTTCCAAGACTGGAACCTTTCAGGAGTTGGAAGGGCAGTCTTGTGGTTAGCAGCTCGATGTGCACAGCACTAGGCCAGGCCAGGGCTCCTCTGAGCCTGAGTTACAGGCTCAAGTACAAACAGTTTAGACTGAAAAACATTCTTTTTCTGAAAAGGGTTGGCAGCCAGCTGATGGCTCCTGGGATCAGTAGGCAACACAGTAAGAGATCCATGAACCAGACACAAGATCCAGCTCCAGCAGCAGGAGAGCAAAGAGAATGCTCCTCTACTCTCTCCCTCTCTCTCTGAGGTGTCATCAGGCAGTGACCTGATTGATGAGTTGGGCACTGGTCCTACCTGCACTCTAACCATCGCAGTGGTGCTGGGCATTCCTCGACTTGTCCTCGCAGGACACCTGCTTCTCCGGTGTCTTCAGGACAGTCTCTGTCGTGGGAAGTTCACCAACCAAACTTGTGGGCTTTGGGCCAGCCCCTGCTCCTTATAACCCTGGTGTTGCAGAGCAGAACCGCTCCATGCGGCCTTCTTGATGGAAAACTTTATGGAAGCAGACCGCCAGGCCTTTCTTTCGCAGCACCATTGGTGGGTTCCCAGCACTAGCCTCAAGAGCAGTCCCCCCAGCCCAAACAAATGACCATAAAGACTGCCATAGAGTCAAGTCCGACTCGCAGTGACCCCGTGTGGAGGTCGAGACTACCAACCCTGAAGGGAGTGGAAGTATCATGTGTGTCTTCTCGAGATCTCCCCAAAGCGTAGACTAAACCCTTTGCTCCTGAGCCAATTCTGACTCACAACGACCTTATGGGACAGAGTAGACTGACCCCCTGGGTTTCCAAGGCTGACATCGGCAGACTGCCGCACCCTTCTCCCACAGAGCGGCTGGTGGGTTTGAACCGTGGACTATTTGGTTAACAGCGGGCCATTTAACCATTGTGCTAACTGGACTCCTTCTATACAACTATCAACAAAACCAAGAAACCAACCTCCCTGCCATCAAGTTGATTCCAACTCAGGGCCACCCTGTAGAACTTCTGAGGAGCTCATTTTTATCCCAGGGAGCAGCGGGTGGGTTTGAACTGCTGTCTTTGAGGTTCACAGCCCGACGCCTAACCAACACCACTGGTTCTTTTCACACACATCCAAGCCCCAAAGCAGACACACTGCCACCAAGTCAGTGCCACTGACTCACTGGGAGGCTGTCAAGGTTGACAAGAACAGACAGTCTCTCTCCCAAGGCGCAGCTGGTGGGCCTGCACTGCCAACCTTGTACCTGGTAGCCCGACACTTACCTGAGAGCATCGATAAGGATAAGGGGCAGAATTCCATTACAGATTTTTGAGGGAGGGTGGGGGGGGGGCACAATTTCACACCAGACCACTGGCTGGAAGGTCTTGCTTAAGACAGCGCAGGCAGTCTCGACTCACAGCGACCCTACAACCAAATCAAACACCCCCTTGCCCGGCACCATCCTCACAATGGTGGTGAGGTTCGAGGCCGTTGTCGCAGGCACTGTGGTACCCATCTTTTCCAGGTTCTTCCTCTTTTTCACTGAACGCAAGTCCCAGTAAGCCCATGTCGCTGGGCACGGCTGGAGGTCATTTCTTCATCTCTCGGCGCTTTATCCCCGCTGGGGTTGCCTCCAGGAGACAAAACAGCAATTCAACAGAAGAGGCTGGATTACCAGAACAATCTGGTCATAATCCAGTTTCTAAAATAGCATCCAGCAAAGCCAATCTGGGGAATCGGATTACAGGAGAGTCCGGAAGCCCTGCCAGGAAAGCGGGTGACAGTCATGGGCATTCAGGCATGCCTGCTTCCCGTAGAAACACATTTCCTTTCAGAAACCCATGGGGGCTGATCTCCAGGGCAGAGAGCTTCGAAGGGCTTGGACTCTGTGATAGGATCGACTTGGTTTAAATCACGGCTCTGCAGTGTAGCAATGACGAAATATGCAGCTTTCCTCTAGTTCTTAAAGTCTTCTTCCCTCCCTCCCACAAACATGATCCCAATTCTACCTTACAAATCCAGCTAGACCAGGGGATGTACACTGGTACAAATAGGAACGGGAAACATAGGGAATCCGAGATAGATGACCCCGCTAAGGACCAGTGGTGAGAATGGTGATACCGGGAGGGTGGAGGGAAGGTGGAGCAGAAAGGGGGAACTGGTTATAAGGATCTACACCTAACCTCCTCTCTGGGGTGTGGACAACAGGGAAAAGGGTGAAGGGAGACATCGGACAGTGTAGGATATGACAAAATAAGAATTAATAAATGATCAAGGATTCACAAGGGAGGGGGGAGCAAGGAGGGAGTGGAAAAATGAGGAGCTAAGTAACGTCAAGGGTTTAAGTAGAAAGAAAATGTTTTGAGAATGTTGATGGCAACAAAGGTACAAATATGCTTTGCATACAATGGATGTGTGTTTGGATTGTGATGGGAGTTGTATGAGTCTCCAATAAAATGATGTAAAATAAAATACAAATCATGGCTGCTACCATCTAAGGAGCCTTGGCGGTACTACGGGTTCTGTGCTGGGCCGTTCATCACAGGTCGTGCGTTCAAACTCACTAGCAGCTCTGAGGGAGAAAAGCTAGATTGTTTGATCCCATAAAGACTTCCAGGATCAGAAACCCTTTAGGTCAGCAGTTATCAACTTGTGGGTCACAACCCCTTTGGGGGTCGACTGGTCCCTGGATTCATTACAGTTGCAAAATGAAGTAGTAATGAAAACAATTTGATGGTTGGGGCGGGGGAGGGTCACCTCATGAGGAACTTCATGAAAGGGCTGCGGCTTTAGGCAGGTTGAGAAGCTCTGCTCTGATTGGTCACGAGGAGTTGGGATTGACTCAATGGCAGTGGACGTGGTTTTAGGTTGACGGTTTTGCTGAGAAAAAAAACTTCCTTTCACCAAGGCGGTTTCCTATGAACAAGGGGTACTTGGCTGGGAGCATCTGTGCAGAACACAGGCGGTCACGGATTTTAAAAGACCTTGGGTCATGGATTCCGGTCGATGCTTCATTACACTGGCCTTTACATCGTTGCTGCCACAGTGGTCATGAGTTGGGTTACCTCGATCCAGTCAGTTCAAACCTACCAGCCACCCTGTAAGGGAAAGCTGGGGCTGCGACTTCCGATAAGTCTCAGAAACTCACAGGGGCAGTCCTACCTGCCCTTACAGGGTCACCGCGAGAGAGCAGCGGCTTGATGGCAGCGAGGGCATTGCTGGCTGGAGTTCTGACTGGCAGCTCTTACTTGGACCCGGTTTGTCAGGGGCACAGAGAGGCCAGGAACTGCATGAGCCGCACCTGAATCCGATGTCTTTTGCAGAACTCTCCCAGGTTGCAGCCCGGCACCGAGGAGGCGGTCTGCTACATGGAAGGGCGGGTCCTTGGGGCCACAAGGAGTGAGTCAATCTTCAAGCCTTGATCTGAGATGATCCTGTAAAATTATCTTCAAATTAGACGATTTCAGCTCAGCGAGTAGGGAATGCTTGAGCAGATTGAGCAGATCACTTTGTAAGAGTCTGCTATTAAATTTGCAACCAAATCCCCTGCCCTGGAGTCTGATTGGACACCTTACAGTCCTGCAGACAGGCTGCAACCGCCTCTGTGGATGTCAGTCTTCGCTGGAACCAAAAACCTTGTGCTTCTTCTGCAGAGCCGCTGGTAGGTTCGAACTGCTGACCTCATAGTTGGGAGGAGAAAACAGTGACATTCTTTCCAGAAAGATTTACAACATTGGAAACTCCATGGGATGGTTCTACCTTACCTGACCCAAAACGTCATGCTGAGTCAGAATCGATCCAAGGGCAACACAAAGAAGTGACAGACTCACATCCTGACTTCAGACGTCTGGCCTCCTGAACGGGGAGAGCAGGTTTTTCTGTTCTTTTAAGCTGGGGACGTGTGGCATTCCTTCTGGAGTAGTGAAAGGAATGGAATCAGGAGTGACAGGAAGGTGTCCCACTTGAAGTTGTTCTGTGAAGTCATGCTTCGGGCACCTGGTGAGCCGTGGTGTGACAGCGACCTCTCTTCTCCCCTCTCCAGGTGCTGTCCTGTCAGTTCCCACTCCCAGCGTCCCCAAGGACGACAGGACAAGATGCCGCCAGGTCCTGCGCCATCCTCACCAGGGTTGTGCTTGAACCCACTGTGAACCCCATCTTGTCCAGGGCCGTCCTCTTTTTCACCGGCCCTCGACTTGACCAAGCACGGTGTTCTTCTCCAACGGCTAGTCTTACCTGGTAATGTGCCAAAGCACGTTAGACAAAGCCTCGCCACCCTTGCTTCTCTGGCTGTGCTTCTTCTAAGATGGATTTGCTCTTTTGGCAGTCCGCGGAACTCTCAGTATTCCCTCACCATCATTCAAATGCATTGACGATTCCTTGGCTTTCCTTATTTAATGTCCAATTCTCCCGTACATATGAGGGAACTGAGATGCCAGCACATCTTAAATTTTCAAACGGTCTTGTGCAGCGGATCTTACATATTAAAACCCACAGTCGCTGTCATTGAGTCGATGCCAGAGCAGGGCAGAACTACCCTGTGAGTTTCTGAAACTAACTCTTTACGGGAGTATAAAGTCTCATCTTCCTGCCATGGAGTGACTGGTGGATTCTAGCTGCTGGCCTTGCAATTAGCAGCCCAAGGAGTGACCATTACACTACCAGGGCTTATCTGCAATGAGCGGGTTCATTGAAAACTGTTTCCAAAATACCCACCAGGCATATGATTCTCACTGACTTCATGTGATCTGTAATTCTGGATTTGGTCCCTTTAAAAAAGATGCCCAGGATGCTTTCAAGACCTTCCCCACCTGGCTCAAAAAGAAGCTGATTCTAGATGTGGAATGTGCCTTCTGCTACCCACGCTCCTTTGGCCCTCGCTGAAATACCAAGCGACCTCAGATCCAACTTTGCAATACTGAGCATAAAAGGACATACCCACCACTAAATTGCCAGCACATTGTCCTTATCTTTTTTAAAATTGCAACTTAGAACAAGAATGTCCTTTGTCCAGTGCTGCAGGTGTTAACTGTTCCCGATAAGCACACTTCTCCATAGAATACCAGTGTTTGCTTCAGCAGCTCCCTCCCTGCAATTGTACACAGCCATCCCCAGACTGAACCCACACCCTCTCCAACATCCTTGATGTCTCTGGCACTTCCAGAACCAACAGCAGCCTAGCAACAGCCACTTGTGTAATGTCATTTGTTTCATAGGAGAACTGAGTTGAAGGCCCCTAACCACTACTTTGCTAAGCAGAGTAGCCCTCTCCAGGGACTGGTCCTCTCTGGTGGCATGGTCAAAGTGCGAAAGCGGAACACTCACTACCCTTGCTTTTTAGGAGTCTTCCGGCTGGGTTTTTTAAGAACAGCAAGGACTGTTCTAAAGAGGTACAGTCTCAGAAACTCACCCCATCCTGCAGCATCGGCTTAGCATCTCCAACCTCCTGGGACGGGAGAACGGAGTCTGATGGATAAGCCACTAACCGTGTTCACCATCTAGGGAGAAATGACTTCCTTATATACTGTAGAACTGTCCAACTGCTGTACGATTATTTTAAGCAAATCTAATAGGAAAAAAACTCAAACACACAAAACCTCAATTGACAGAAACATTAAAGGACAGTATTTCAAAACTGCATAAACCTCTGAGATCACTTGGCCATCATATAACCTATTGCCAGCAGAAAGGATTCTTTTGCCCAATAGTGGATCTTCTTTCTCAGGAGACAGGATTTGAGTTGTTTAGTGCCAATCCCAGCATCCAGAAAGTCTTGAAAACCAACATGGGAAGGGATCGGTAAAATTTTGAGAGACTACATGGATGATGTTGAAACAGACATGCCTTTCCTTCTCTGCTGTGGATCTCATTAAAATAAGTTTCCTTCCCTTTTATACAGTGTTGGTGTTTAGGAACGGCTGAATGGATTTAGACTTCCAGTGACCCTAGGTGACTGCTCAGTGGGGTTTCCGATACGGTCATCTCCAGGAGGAGATCGCCCCATCTTTTTCCCCACAGAGCTAGCTAGCTCATAGGAGTTTGAACTGCAAATTTTGGGGAGAGCAGCTAAAGGCTGAAGTGATCCTATTTCAGGGCTCATTTTTATATTTACAGATTATTACTCAATGTTGGCCAATGTTGCCCACTGCCAAGGCTCGTTGAACCCACGAATGACACGTGCTATCTCTGTGGATGGCAAAATGAGTGTGGGTCTTACCTGTCATGGTCCACATGGATTTGTTGGGACACCGAGTACCGGCTTGAGCTTAGCCAGGGTTGTAAGACCCTGTGTGACTGTCAGCCCAACCCACTGTCACTGAGTTGGTTGTGCAGCTGCGAATCTGTATAGCAGCGGGCAGCCTCCTCTTTCTTCTGCCACCCAATGTCTGACCCATGGCACCACAGTCAAGAATGCAAGTAACTTCCTTTGCTGAGAGGGGCTACCCATCAGTCGATAGTCTGAGCCCAACTCTTTGGAAAAACGAGATGGGCGTTTTGCACCACAAAAGTCAAGGGAAGCATAAGCCCCAGAAAGTCCTGGCACTAAAACTGGAGAAGTCGAGTCTGATGGACGCGTGGCTAAGACTCTCTGCCTCACGTCACAGGAAGCATTAGCCAAAGAAATCCAGTGACCTTTTTAAAAAAAGATTACAAAAATGAATTTATTGAGTTTTCACACAAGATGCACTTAGAAAATTAGTAGGGAACGCCACTGTAACAGAAATAAAACGACCATTATCCGGGCACCTCACAGCATCGACAGAGGAGATGAATGTCTTCCCAGAAGCAGCCCAGACACAATGGATCCCAGCTGAGTGGAAAGACAAACACATTGTCTGCCCGTCCACCCATCCTTATGCTCACTGTGGAGTGTGAGGCTGGGCTGAGGTGTCCCCAGGTCCCTCCCGCTCACAGGCCTCCTAATGGATGAGAGGGGAGGTGGGGGCGAGAAACACAATTCCACCAGCGGGTTCCATCGACACATGTTAACAAAGGTGTGAAAATAAACGTCTTTTCATTTCTAACTGAAAATACTTCCTGCTCTCACAAAAGCATCTGTGTACAGCTTCCTCTTTGACCTCAGCAGAGCACAAAGCCAACTGTTTAAATTCACTTCCTGCATTTCAAAGCAACGAGTGTGGAAGGTCGCTTTCTCAGTCGCCCAGGAAACGGCTTCACGGATGTGAAGTAAAAGTGTGCCCGAGGGCTGTGCACGAGGGCTGGGCTTTTACATCACCACAGTCCAGCATCTTCCGGACTCCTCTGAACGTGCAAGCTTTTAGCTGCTTCCAAAAGGCAGAGAGGAGTCTTAAGCACAACATGCTGGCGAAGAACCCGTCCTTTCAGGAGGCCCCGGTCAGCCGAGATGGAACCTGGATTGTGGCCACCTTTGGCTGCCCTTGCTCATACCCACACCCCCACCCACACCCACACCTACCACCTTCCTCCCTGCTCCTCCTCCCAGCCTTAGCAGCACGGTCTCCCAATGCGATCACTTCTCCCACAGCAGAGCCCACCCCAGCACACACACCATGGCACCGAAACCCACTCAGAGTCTGACCCAGGCACATGCAGCCCACCCCCGCCCCTCTCCTCATATTAAGACTCCACCATGACGGACACACCCACATTATACCCTGACCCTGGCAGACACACCCCAGGTACCTGTTCCCAGGGACACCACCCACTCTCTCTCCCCACACACACCCTGTCCGTAGCAGATAACCCTATCCAGTCACACGCCCTACACAAACCCACCCTTGGCACGGACACCTCTTCCCCAGAGGGCCCCCTCTGGCAGACTCACATCCCAGGCACTGTCCCCATACAGACTCCGGCCCCAATCACTCACTCCATAAAGCACTCCACTCCAATTACTCTCCCCATGTAGGACCCGCTGCCCCCCAGTCACTCCCCATTCAGACTCCAGCCCAGGCATATATCAAAGAGTCACTCTCCCTACATAGACCCTGTTCCTTGTATATATTACCCGCCCCAACCCCCAGTCACTCTCCCCATCGCCCCATAAAGTCTCCCCCTCCCCCTGCCTATCACACTCCCCATACGGACTCCAGCCCAGGCATATATCACATCCACTCTTCCTATATCGATCCTGCTCCTTGTAATATATTACCCCCCCATAAAGGCTCTCCCCCCCACCCCACCTCAGTCACACTCCCCATACAGACCCTAGCCCAGGCACAGACATATCCCAGTCACCTATACAGGCCTTCTCTCTCACAACTGCCCCCTCGCCATGCCCCCGCCCTACAGAGCCCACCCTGGGTTGGGTACCCCGCCGCACCCCGCTCAGCCACAGGAATGCTCCCTGCACCTGACGGAGCCCTAGCAACAGTGTGCGCCTCCATCCACATGGGCACCTCTGGTGTGGGGCAGTGACAATTTTCCGGTCTGTCCAAACCCTTTTCTCAGTGAGCAACTTGAGAAGCACGGAATCCCCAGAGAAAGCGAGGGCCTGCACCGCTGTCTAGGTCACATCCCCCAGTCCATTCTGGAGCCCCCCACCCCGCCCACACAGCTTGGCATTGGTTGGAAAGAGTCCACATTTCCTCAGGGCTGCCCACCCTGCGTTAACTACTGTAGCTTATTTCCATTACAAACTGAACAACATGGCTTCGGGTTTCGTTTTTCTAGACAAAGTTACTGTGCCTCACGTCTTAGGTAAGGTAGCCTTTTATTCTGAGGAGCTCGGAGGATACATCTTCAAAGGACCAGGGTGGTATCAGACATCCCCTGGAAGTCTGGCGGTTGGCGGACTGCAGTGGCGTTAGAAGGAAGGTCTGACATGGTGAGTGGACGTGGTGTGCGGCCGGGATGTGGTGCTTCACAGTTTCCCAGTGTGTCCCGATACTGACGCGGCCTCTGGGCAGGCTAGCCGTTTCCAGCACGCGGAGCTGCTTCTGGATGTGTCCAGCCGCGTGGTCAGTGCGGGCGCCTTCATAACTCGCCACCTCTCCCCAGGAGCCAAAGCCGGAGCCCCCACCCCGGCTGCACTGCTGGAAGAGAGAGCCTAATATCTGCTCGCCGTGAATAACTTAAGTTTTTAAATAAATATCTTAGTGCCCGGCGGCGTGGCTAGCGTCTGCTGCCCTCGGCTGGGTGGCGGGCATGCCCACGGGTTGGGGCTCAGTCAATCCGGTTCCCACAGATCGTGAACCTGTCTATCTCGAGCAGATCTTTCTTTGAGGACCTGTGTTTCAGTTCCGGGTTGTCCTGCGTGATGTCCTTCTCGTCGCCGTCAGGAGTGGTCAGGAACTGGTCAGAGTTGCTGGTCACTAGAAGGGGGACGGTGTTTTCTTTCGGGTGGGACGGCTGGCTGGTGACAGACGCTGACAGGGTTTCTTCGGAGATGAGGCCTGGGGAAGAAGGCACGCGCGGTTAAGGAAGGGGCTTCCCTGCTAGGCCCACACACCTCAGCCACCCTGCCG